>CAUYPK010161774.1:0-11262 GCA_963574355.1 Loris lydekkerianus
GGGAGCGGGGAGGTAGGTAGAGGGAGGGAGACTGGTGGGATCACACCTGCGGTTCATCTTGCAAGGATATATGTGAAACTTAGTAAATGTAGAATGTAAATGTCTTGGCCCAACAACTAAAAAAAACGCCAGGAAGGCTATGTAGACCGGTTTGATGAAAATGTGTCAAACGGTTTATGAAACTAGTGTATGATGCCCCATGATCATATGGATGTGCACAGCTATGATTTAATAATAAAAAAAATTCAGATACCCTAGACAAAATATGAAGGTAACTATTGGGGTCAATTTTAGCTCATAACCTATTAAAATAAAATCTTCTTAATCTTCTAAGTGATTAGCATCGGTTATGTATTCATTTTTTACTCAAGATGGACATTCACAACTACCCTAACCAAACAAGTATCTTCGGATCCTAATTCTACTGAAAAACTGATCCTATTCTAAAGATGTCTCTTAAGAAATTCCACAATATGCAAAAATATTTTAAAAACACACTTAAAAGGCTTATTCTTACAGGTTCCCGTCATATAACTTTAAGAACTTAATCTTTATACAATACATGAAAATGCTTAAATTTTAACAGATTGTTGTGGTTTATATGTGGATTTCTTTTTGAAAGAGCTATGTTAAAAATATTATGTCCCTAGGGAAAATCTTTCTTAAAAAATGTTTTACCTTTAAAACAAAAAAGTTCTCTAACAGTGAAATATATCTAATATGGAAACTGACAAAATACTAATAAAAATCTGCTAAATTTTATCTGTTTCTATAAAATGAGCATAGATTCTCAAATATAAAGTGAGATAAAAAATACAGGTTTGCCTATGGAAGTGGTTTTCCAATTGCACTTGCTAAGAACTCCAAAGTTTGTTTTTCCAACACGGAGGATTTACAATTAGGTAATGGTTTGAAGCCTATCATCAATTGTCATTAACATAAAAGTAGCTTTTAGAATCATTTTTTTAGTTCAAAATGGAACAATTCTAAAGATAAAAAGTTCATCCACATATTGAAATAATTTTTCCCCACATCTTAAAGATGAGAAAAATTTTAGTGCCAAATTTCTTAGATTCCTCAGTACAAACATATTTTTGCTATTTTTTTTTTTTCCCAAAGTTAAATCTCTTAGGTCTTCCTTGGAATTTCCAAGAATTTTGAACAGAAATGCCAAGGATGATCTTTCTTTCTTCTATAAAGCCATAGTGTCTAATAAATTAACCTCCAACATTTAATGTCACATATAAAACGCCAGCCCCCATCCCAGCCACTATTATTTCAATTAACACGTTTGCCCATTACAGTTTAGAGATATTTAATAATAATTTTCATATTTTACACCATGTACTGTAAAAAAAAAAAAAAAAAAAAAACCTGTGAGTATGAATATATATTTCACAGAAACTTTACCTCTTATGTCTAGTTTTACTTTTTCTGTCCTCCCCATGTAGCCTTAAATGTTAAGGATCATGATCCTTTCTAAAATCTCAAGTGAACTTCACAATTCAACCAACCGTGCTTAAACCTTTAGGTCCTCACTTTATACAATTACAATTTTTAAAGTATTTTAAAAGCCTTATACCTTTTTTCTTCATCCGTTAAGACTTAAAGCTCTGAGAACACAGGTGAGAGGCCAGGGATAGTGTGAAATCTAAGGGAAGAGGTGGGGGGGAAAGGTTGAGAAGAGTTCCGAATGCAACAAAAGTAGGAACTAGGTTAGGTGGGTGACAAAAGCCGTTAGGCACTAGGCTAGAATAGGTGCACGTGAAGGACTGGAGGGGGAGGGGCATAATCATTTCCCGGAGTTCCCCTTATGCCCCCAAGCGTCTGGAGTCCACCCTAACTGCCCCTCCTCGCAGCCGCCATTTTGACGTTCTCTAGTCCCGCCCCTCGGCTGCACCCAGCTGCCCACCCCCCACCTCCACCCCCCCACACACCAAAGTCTGAGACCTGAAACAGGAAGTGGGACTGGAACAAAACGGTCAGGCGTGTGGGGGTGTTCTGGACCACTCTGCATGGGCCGCCTCACCCAACCCAGGCTGATGCTGGGGCCATAGACTTCCAAGAGAAGTCGCGGGACCACGTTGAATATGGAGAATATTCTTTCTTATCTAAAAAAGCTGCTTAGGGAACTAGGGAATTGGAGAAGCTGGGGCCATGGGAGGCACCTGGCCTTTTTAGTTCAATTGTGCAGGCTTAAGGACACTAACACAAGTTGGTTGGCTCCAGCAGTTTCGCTTTTTTTTTTTTTTTTGTCTCTTGGGGAGTTGTTTTTGTTGTTTTTTGTTTATCTACTAGTAGCTGCCATCCTAGAATTTCTGAGGGACTGCTTTGGGAAGAGCGGGAGAGTCACGATTATTCAGCGCAAACCCTCCCTCATCGAGTGCTTCTTTTACATGTCCTTTAGGGAATTTGTCCTCTTTGAAATTGTTGGGAAACCGTGAGAGAATGGAGGCATGGCAACAGGCGTTTGCCAAAGGTTTCATGCCAAAGGTTTCGAATACATTGGATACTTCTTTCTCCATTCTTGCGATATTTTAGTGAGAAGAATGTGTTTTTTTTTTTTATATATATTAATATGACAGTACAAATAATTAAAGTACATTGTTTGTATTTCTGAGGTAAAGCCCAGGTTGTAGTTTAGCCCTTCATCCAGAGGATGTGGTTTAAACACTCAAAATGTGCCCATAAGGTAAGAGCTTACCAATTTCTCCTTCCTCCTTCTCCTTCCCCTATTCCCTTCCTCCTTTTTCTCCTTTCCCCTACACCCTCTTGAATATACTTGTGTATAAATCCAACAAAGGGCATCCTATGGGCATGTAGTTTTCCTATTGGTTTCTTATTAGTATTGCGTACAGTGGATAATTGCATTTCCATTCTTCCAATACTTTATTAAAAAGAATGTATATTTCAACTCATTCCAGGTAAACACAAAAGACGTAAAATCACCATCTTTTTATGGCTAGATAGTATTCCATGCTATACATACACCGCAATTTATTAACCCACACATGGGTTTATGGACGCTTGGTTGCTGCTACACCTCAGCAATTGTGAATAAAGGTTCTAGTGTAAATGTTCTTGTGATTTAATGATATCCCAATCATTATAAATATCAGAAATGATATTTATTTTCTTCCAAGTAGATGCATCGTAACGGCATCGTGGGTTCAAATGGAATGTCTAAATTTACCTCTTTCAAGATTCTTCATACTTCTTTCCATAGAGGCTGTATTAGTTTGAAATCCCACCAACAATGTAAAAGTGTTCTCTTCTCTCCCCATCACACCAACATTTGTAGGTTTAGTATTTTGTGATGTGAACTATTCTACTGGGATTAGGTGATTACCGTGGTTTTGATATGCATTTCTCTGATGATTAGGGATAATGATAAATTTTTTATGTGTTTATTGGCCATCCATCTGTCCTCCTCAAAAAGGTTCTGTTCATGTCTCTTGCCTGGTGATAGATGGGATTGTTTGCACTTTTTTGTTGATTAACTTGAGTTCTCTGTAGATTCTAATTATCAATCCTTTGTCAGATTTGTAACATTTGTAAGTTTTTATGTTTGCTTTGATTATTGTGTATTTAGATGTTCAGAAGCTTTTTAGCTTAATTAAGTCCCATTTTTTATTAAATCATAGCTGTACATTATTGTTATGGGGTACAATGTGCTGATTTTATATATAATTTGGAATGCTTACATCAAACTGGTTAACGTAGCCTTCACCTCACTTACTTAACTATTATGTTAAGACATTTATACTCTACTCTTTTTTTCTTTTGAGACAGAGTCTCACTACGTTGCCATCCATAGAGTGCTCTGGTGTCACAGCTCACAGCAACCTCAAACTCTCGGGCTTAAGTGATTCTCGTGTCTCAGCCTCCCTGGTAGCTGATACTACAGGTGCCCATCACAATGCCCGGCTGTTTTTTTGTTGTAATTGTCATTGTTGTTTGGCAGGCCTGGGCTGGGCTTGAACCCACCAGCCCTGATGTATGTGGCTGGTGCCCTAGCTGTAGAGCCATAGGCGCAAAGTCATATACTCTTAATAAATTTGACATGTACATTGACATGTACATGTGCATGACTCCTATTGTACTCCTAACAATAGATGAGGTGGAAACACTTACCCTCCCTCCACCTAGTCATCCCCCTCCCCTCCCTTCGCCCTCTTTGTCCCTCCTTCATTTAGGGCTATAGTTGTGTTTTATCATTCATATGAAACTTGAGTGATTATGTATTGTTTTCATAATAGTACTGAGTACATCTGATACTTTTTATTCCATTCTTGAGATATTTTACTAAGAAAAACATGTTCCAGCTCCATCCATGTAAACATAAAAGAGGTAAAGTCTCCATCTTTTTATGGCTGCATAATATTCCATGGTATACATATCCACAGTTTATTAATACATTCATGGGTTGATGGGCACTTGGGATGCTTCTATGACTTGGTGATTATGAATTGGGATGCTATAATCATTCTTGTGCAAATATCTTTGTTGTAAAATGATTTTTGGTCATCTGGATATATACCTAGTAGAGGAATTGCATCGTCAAATGACAGGTCTACTTTTAGATTCCTAAGTGTTCTCCAAACATCTTTCTAAAAGGAACATATTAGCTTAGATTCAAAAAAGCAGTGCAGAAGTATTCTCTTCTTTCCATATCCACGCCAACATCTTTAGTTTTTGAATTTTCTTATGTGGGTTATTTTTACTGGAGTTAGACGATATCTCAAAGTGGTTTCAATTTGCATTTCTCTGATGATTAAAGATTATGAGCATTTTTTCATGTGTTTGTAGGCCATGCCCTTGTTTTCTTCAGGGAAATTTGTATTCAAGTCTCTGGCCCACAATGAAATAGGATAATTTGTTCTTTTCTTATTAATCAATTTGAGTTCTTTGTGGATTCTAGTTATCAAACCTTTGTCAGAAACATTACCTGCAAATATCTTCTCCCATTCTGAGAGCTATTTGCTTGCTTTACCTTTTGTGTTCTTGGCTGTGCAGAAGCTTTTTAGTTTGATCAGATACAGTAATATATTTTTGGTGTTGCTTCAATTGCCAAGGGGGTCCTCCTCATAAAATAATCTCCCAAGCCAATTTCTTCAAGTGTTTTCATTGCACTCTCTTCTAGTATTTTTAGAGTTTCTTGTCTTAAGTTTAAATCTTTTATCCAGTGCGAATAAATTTTTCTTAATGGTTAAAAATGAGGGTCCAGTTTTGGTCTGCTACACATTGCCAGCCAATTCACCCAGCACCATTTGTTAAATAGGGAATCTTTCTTCCAATTTGTGTTTTTTATATGTTTATCAAAGATGAAATGATGATAAGTGTCTGGATTCACCTCCTTGTTCTCTATTGTGTTTCATACATCTACTTCTCTGTTTTTGTGCCAGGACCATGCTGTTTTGATCACTATAGATTTATAGTATAACTGGTAGCATGATTCCTCCTTATTTGTTTTTATTCCTGAGTAATGTCTGGTGATTCCAGGTTTTTTCTGCTTCCACATAAAACAAAGCACTGTTTTCCCCTAGATCTTTAAATATGACAGTGGTGGTTTAATAGGGATTGCATTAAATTTGTATATTGCTTTGGGTAGTATGGACATTTTAACAATGTTTATTCTTCCCAGGCATGAGCATAGTATATTTTTCCATTTGTTAACATATTTCGGTATTTACTTTCTCAGAGTTTCATAGTTTGCTTTATAAAAATCTTTCACATTCCTTGTTAGATATATTCCCAAATAATTCATCTTCTTTGGCACTACTGTAAAAGGAATAGAGTTCTTAACTATTTTTTTCAGCTTGAGTATTGTTGGTATATATAAAAGTTACTGATTTTTAAGTATTTTGAATCCTAAGATGCTGCTGTATTCCTTGATCACTTCTAATAATTTTCTAGTTGAAGCCCTGGGGTTTTCCTGATATAAGATCATATCTTTTGTGAAGAGTGAGAGTTTGATCTCTTCTGACACCATTTGGATACTGTTGGTTGCCTTCTCTTGCCTGATTGCAATGGCTAAGTTCCATTACTACGTTGAATAGCAGTGGGGACAATGGGCATCCTTGTCTACTTCCAGATCTGTGTGGAAATGTTTTCAATTTTATTCCATTGAACATGATATTAGCTGTCTGTTTGTGGTAGATGGCCTCTATCAGTTTAAGAAATCACCCATCTGGTGGAGCCTGTATCTCAGTGGGTAGGGTGCCGGCCACATACACCGAGGCTGGTGGGTTTGACCCCTGCCCGGACCAGCTAAAACAATGACAATTGCAACAACAAAATTAAATAGCTGGGTGTTGTGGCAGGTGCCTGTAATCCTAGCTACTTTGGAGGCTGAAGCAAGAGAATCACTTAAGCCCAAGATTTTGAGGTTGCTGTGAGCTGTTACGCCACAGCATTCTACCCAGGGCAACAGCTTGAGACTCTGTCAAAACAAACAAACAAACAAACAAAACCATCTAAGCCTATTTTCTTAAGTGTTCTAATCATGAAATGATGCTGCATATTATCAAAAGCTTTTTCTGCATCATGAGAGAATCATATGGTCTTTGTTTTTTATTTTCCTTATTTGATGTATATTATATTTATAGATTTACGTATGTTGAACAAAATTTGTAACCCTGGGATAAAATCAACTTGCTCATGGTGTATAATTTTTTTTTTTTTTTTTTGGCATTCTGTTGAATTCTGTTTCCTAGCATCTTATTGAATATTTTTGCATCAATACATATTAATGATATTCTATAATTTTCTCTTTTGTTTGGATCTTTATGTGGTATGGGGATCAGGGTGACATTTGCTTCATAGAATTTGTTGTGAAGTATTCCTTCTTTTTCTATGTTTTGTAAAAGGTTACATAATATAGGTACTAGTTCCTCTTTAAAGGTTTGGTAGAATTCTGATGTGGAACTACCCGGTCCCAAACTTTTCTTTTTTGGGGCATTTCGTATAGTTGATGCTCTTTCAGTACTAGATATAGATCTATTCAACATTTCCACTTCTTTCTGATTGAGTCTAGGAAAGTGGCGTGCTTCCAGACATTTGTCTATTTCCTCCAGATTTTCATATTTCTGAGAATAATTTTTTGTAGTAATCATTAAAGATTTTTTAAAATTTCTGATGTGGCTTTTATTTATCCTATATCATTTCTGATTGATTATATTAGGGATTTTGATTTTCTGTTTCTGGTTATTTTATCCAAAGGTTTATCGATTTTATTAATCTTTTCAAAAAAACAAGTGTTTTTATTTTGTTGAATGATTCTTTTTTTTTTTTCAATTTCATTTAATTCTGCTCTAATTTTAGTTATTTCTTTTCTTCTCCTCAGTTTGGTGTTGGGATGTTCTTTCTCCCTTTTCCATTTTCTTGAGATGACCCATCAAGTTGTTGATTTCCTCTCTTTCCATTCTCTTGAAGGCTTGTAATGCTATAAATTTCCCTCTTAGGACTGCCTTTACAGTACCCCACAGATTTTGCTAATTCATGTATTCATTGAATTTTGTTCCACAAACTTTGTGATTTCTTTCTTAATCTCATCTTTGACCCAGTCATCCTTATGTTGACTAAATAACCTTCAAATTAAGGTTATTTCGTTTCCTTGATTTTGTTTGAGTATGAAGACTCCTGTTGTTGAGTTCAAGTTTTATTCCGTGGTGGTCTATGAAAATAGATGGAATAAATGTATTTTAGATTTGCTGAGGTTAAACTTGTGACCTAAGATGTGATCCATTTTGGAGGATGTTCCATTGGCTGATGAGAAGAATGTGTATTTAGTTTAAATAGGCTGAAATATTCTGTAGATGTGTTTGTCTCTTTTCCATGCACTGTTATCTGGCCACTTCAGATGTTCCATTACTTTATGTCCCTGTTTATCCTACCATTAATTTTTTCCCAACTTTCTTGGAGGCCATAATCTCCTCTCTCCCTCATTTTTTAACCTTGACTTCTATGCATTCTTGAACCTTTACTATGTTGCTGTACCCAGTAAAAACTCCTGAAAAGCAGAAGCAGCTGCTGCATTTTTTTCAGGCTGCCACTTGGCATATGAAATAGTGTACGCTCTTTCAGTATTCCAGGTTTATGCTGTAAGTTTGGTGTAAAGTCTCTTGATTTTTTCAACACTGTGTCCCTTGCTGACCACTGTATCACGTTGGGTTCCATGGGAACCCCAACATAGTATAATACAGTTGAAGTACATTTTAAAACAAATGCAAGTTTTGATATGATATGAAGTAAAAACAATAAAATGTTAATGGGCATAGATCTTTGATCTATTTTTTCAGACTTTTTTTGTATTTGGATGTATTCTTAAAGTGAATGAAAGAGAACATGATAAACTAAGGCCCAATAGTAATGTTAGTGATTTACTTAAAATAATACATCTTGTTAATGATAGAGCTGGTACTACATCTTAGAATTCTCACTTCTGTGCTCAAAATATTTTTAAAACAGAGTTTTTTGAATAACCCAACTCAGTCCTCTGAAGATTCATGTACTTATAAAATACCTTAATACTTATATATTATTAATCTCTGATATTTTAAAGACTGATTCTTAGTATAAGATTTGCATCAACTACAGAAAAAACAATTATGATTATTCCTATCTAAAAATTAAATCTATTATACTTTCCATAAAAACAAAGTGGGTTGGAATGGACCTTTGTAAACTGGTTCACTCCATAAGTCATAGAGATCTACGTTATTCAGAGATTGAAATCATATGTGAATCATGCTGATATTTTTATCATAACATTATAGCTTAAGGCATTTATCTCCATTAATTATAGCTATTTTCTATTTGCATGCACATTTAATTTAGATACTAAATTTGTTCCCTTTCATAGCTTCTACTCTATTAAGGTATCCGTATCTTCTGAAATACTTGAAAAGTTAAACTACTAATGTTGATGTTTGTGTGAATTTTTTGACGCAAAATTTTAAATCATATTTAAACGTAAGCTAGTTAAAATTCTAGTGTTTTATATTTGTGGTGGCCTTAGTGACTTGTAAAATTTGCTTTCTATAGGATGAACTTTCACAGAAAATTCCTTGTCTACACAATCGAGTGCAATTTAAAGAACTAATGCTTCTGTTTTCTTCACTTAAAAACAATTTTTTTTGTATGCACATATGGATAAGCTGCCCTCCAGTTACACTAAAAACACTACAAAATGCCAGAATGCTTAAACACTATTAATGTTTAATATTGTATTTTGCCTTGTTGTACTTTTCAGTACATTAAGAAATTCCAGGGTGTTTCCACCTTGACAGACTTTTTAATTCTATATATTATGTATAAATGTGTGAGGGACATGTTTTTATAGATATCTTTGACAGTATTAGCTTATCTTCTTATATATCAAAACATCTTTCTTAAAAGTTAGATTAAAAACAGAACCACACTACTATAAAGTACATTATATAGAATAACATATACAATAGAGATTTTAAGTTTTTAAAATTTAAAGTAGTTTTTAATGTATCTGCAGTTACATGTGATACATTAAAGAAAACAGGGAAAGCATATTTACTTCATATATTTACATAGCCAAAACCACTTCATTTAGTGTCATACAATGGACGTGCCATTTTGCGGGGGGTTATGTTTGTTTTTGTTATCCAGGCAGAAATGCAGGTAACTTTTAAACTATGAATATCAGATTTTAAATTTAAATTGTTAGAATTTTTTCTCAGCAATTGAATGACTACAAATTTAATTCTTTAAATTTGTAAAAATGTTTCATTGAAAATTATGCTAAGTAACTTAAAAAAGGTCTGCACATTAAAGAAATTAGACCTCCCATTTGATCCTGCAGTCATCTCACTACTAAGCATCTACCCAGAAGAAAAAAAATCATTTTATCCTAAGGACATTTGCACTAGATTGTTTATCACAGTTCAATTTACAATAACCACAATGTGGAAACAACCTCAATGCACATCAATTCAGGAATGGATTAACAAATAATTAAGAACAAACTATTCCACTATAGTGTGGAATACTATTCAGCCATAAAAAGATGGAGACTTTACATCTTTTATATTAACCTGGGTGGAGTTGAAACACATTCTTCTTAGTTAAGTATTACAAGAAGGGAAAAGCAAATATTCAATGTACTCAATACTAATATGAAGCTAGTCGACAGTCTAACACACCCCCACATAAGAGAAAAACTCAATTCAAGTTGTGGGGATGGGGAACGTGGGGTAAGGAAGAAGGGGAGTGGGTTGTTGTGCCTCCACTTAAGGTGCTCAATGAATGGTATATGGCACACCTTTTAGATGCAGGACACAACTACAAGAGGGACTCTACCTAATAAATGCAAATATTATAACCTAGTTGTTTTTACCCTCATATTAACCTGACTTTAAAAATAACATTGGCTAATTTTTTTAATTATTGTTGCTAAATATGATCCCAAGATTCCCATAAAAGTTTAACTTTTTATACTTTCAAATGAAATTCTGAAACACACTTTTAATGATTCTTTTGTTTCTACTCAATTTTTTTTTTTTTTTTAAGTTCCATCTTTTTTATTTTATTTTATTTTTTCAGGTTTTGGCTGGGGCTGGGTTTGAACCCACCACCTCCGGCATATGGGGCTGGTGCCCTACTCCTTTAAGCCACAGGTGCTGCCCCCTCTACTAAATTTTTGAACAGGAGGTTAGATTGCATGTCATTGCTATTTCTATGATTTAATTATTATTATATGAGCTTTTATTCTTTCATTAATGTTAATCATTATCTCATGTGAAGAAAACTTTCTTTGATAATTCAAATGACAGGACCAGAACTCATTATATGTTTTAAATCTAAGTACCTCTTGAAACTAAAAACTAATATATAAAATAGATTTAACTACAGAACCTAACCTAAACTGCATAAGCAGTTTTTATATTCACCATCATTATTAAATTTTGCTATTCTAATCTTATTTAATGACATATACAAATTTAATTGATACTCAGTTACCAAAATTGTTTCTGAAATTAATTTGGAGTTAATGTCTGTCAAATGCAAAAAAAAAAAAAAAAAAAAAAAAAAAAAAAAAAAAAAAAAAAAAAAAAAATATATAATAAATAAAAAAAAAAAAAAAAAAAAAAAAAAAAAAAAAAAAAAATAAAAAAAAAAAAAAAAAAAAAAAAAAAAAAATATATAATAAAAAAAAAAAAAAAAAAAAAAAAAAAAAAAATACTTTTGTTCTGTTAAAAAAGTAAATTTGTGGTTTTTTGATCACTATAT
>CAUYPK010161776.1:0-43957 GCA_963574355.1 Loris lydekkerianus
AGTCTCCCCACCCACCACAGGCAACAATTGGAAAAGGAGAATCAAACCTTCCTACACCCACACACCCAGGGAATCACCTGAACAGTCCTCAGGTGATTGACTCAGTTCAAAAGGTCCAAATCAATTGTCTCAGTCAGCACCATATCGCCACTGATGCTCCAGAATTGTCTCCCATCTTCCTTTTGCCATAGACCTCAACCCAGACCCTCTTGCTGGTCTTGAACTCCTAAGCTTAAGCAATCCATCCACCTTAACCTCCTAAAAGTGCTAGGATTTTAGGCATGACCCACCTAGCCTATCTAAGGCTCCTGGCCTTAGGTAATAATTTCATTAAAAGATTAGTTTTAATTATTCATAGAAAATATAATTTTTTTCTTTAAAATTATCTAGGCTTGGTGCCCATACCTCAGTGGTTATGGTGCCAGCCACATACACTGGGGCTGACAGGTTCAAACCCAGCCTGGGCCTGCTAAACAACAATGGCAACTACAACAAAATATAGCTGGGTTGTTGTGACAGCTGCCTGTAGTCCCAGCTACTTGGGAGGCTGAAGCAAGAGATTCGCTTAAGCCCAAGAGTTTGAGGTTGCTGTGAACTGTGATGTGACGGCACTCTACAAAGGGTGACATAGTGAGACTCTGTCTCAAAAAAAAAAAAAAAAAATTATCTAACAGAATTATCGGTGTAGATTAGATAGCTATTTTACTACATTCTGAAATATGTAATTTGCTTTGATGGTAATAAGTATGGGAAATAAAGTGCCGTATTAACAGGCACATTTGTGACCAAATACATGGAGTTGACCATAAAATTTGAGATGAAGTGTAGGCTAAGTGTCTTAAATGTGATTTCTCTGGCCCTTTTTAAGTGAGCTGCAGCTTTGGAGAGAAGGTAAAGGATGTATAATACAAGGACAGTACATATATAGCTAACTTCTGGAAACCAGCCCATAAGATTTATACCAGAATTTGAGATGGACTGTTGGGGTAGCATGATGTTCTTCAGTCTAAGGAGTATTTAAAAATATATATCGTGGCAAAAGGGGTAATTGAACATATCCTAGGGATTAAGTTGAGAAAAATCTGAAAATAACTTTATCCTTGGGAATTGTAGCCATTCTGGGAGTCACACTTTAGATTTTCTCTGAATTTCTGACTGAAGAAACTGTTATTAGCATAAGGATCTTTGGAATCTATTTAACAGAACATGTATAACCTTAGAAAGAGGAATGTCTCATGGAATGTTTACATTAGAGTAACTTCTTTAAGAAAAGAAAAATGGGTCATTTTGATGAGCTTGCATGCCTAGAGGGATTGAATTGGAAAAGATTAAATGATGGTAGGATGCCTTTTGGTTAATTGGTCCAGTAAAATAGGTACGTAAAGACATTAAAAATACCATGTTCAGTGGAACACTTTAAGACTTGAACCAAGTTAAACAACATATTTACTTCTGTGGGTAGGCCTTTCTATTTCTAGTGCCTGCATAGACAGTCATAAAAACTCTTATTTTTTTAATTTTTATGTATTTATTTATTTATTTGCAGTTTTTGGCCAGGGCTGGGTTTGAACCCATCACCTCTGGTATATGGGGCCGGTGCCTTACTCCTTTGAGCCACAGGTACTACCCAGAAAAACTCTTGAGAATCTGCCAGGAGGACTCACCATTCCTTGCTCCATTAGTAATTTTAGGAGTCAAGGGAGAATCCTGAAGCTTGAGTAAAGAATATGGCTTTCTACCTAGATTTTACAGACACACACACACATACACTAGTGTATATGTGTGTACATTTGTATACATAGAAAGAGAGAGAGAACAATGATAATACCAACATTATACTACTTATATAGTATTTACTGTAGACCAGGTGCTATTCTAATTGCTTTAGATATATTAATTACTTTAATTATCACAAAACTCTATGAAATGATACTATTATTTCCATTTTAAAGATAAGGAAACTGAGTTCTAGGGAGATTAAATAACTTTTTTTTTTTTTTTTGCAGTTTTTGGCTGGGCCCAGGTTTGAACTCCTTGAGCCACAGGCACCACCCAAGATTAAATAACTTATGAATGTGGCCACAGGCTAGAAGGGGATAGGCGTAATTCCCACCAGCTTTCACTCATAAAATGAAGATATTTAGAAAAATGCATATGAGGACATTATGTTAAGTGAAATAGGTCTGGCACAGAAAGACAAATACTGTGTGATCTCACTTATTCAGAATCTAAAAAGTTTAATTTGTAGAAGTAGACAGCAGAATGGTGGTTACTAGGGGCTAGGGCAGTAGGGGTAGTGGTGGTAAGGTTGGGGAGGTGGTGGTCATTGTTTACAGAATTTCAGTTAGATGGGAGGAATAAGTTCAAGAGATCTATTATACATCATGATGACAGTAGTTTAAAATAATATATTGTATTCTTGAAAATTATGAAAAGAAATTATTTTACATGTTCTCTCCACAAAAAAAGATAAATACATGAAGTAATTCATTTGTTAATTAGCTCAGTGTAGACATTCCAACATGTCATAACAACATGTTGTACATGGTTAATGTATATAATTTTTATTTATAAATTGAAAAACAAATAAATGCATAGGAAGGATATATCCCAGTGTTACCTGGTTATCTGAATCCAAGCATGACCAAAGCTAACATAGAGTGAAAGAGAAAGTTACTGTGCAGGTAGGACATTGGGGGCTGAAGTTGTGAACTTGGCCTTCAGTGGAAACTCTTTTTAAAAAACTTTATCTAACACTGGAGGGAGTTACTTATAAGAGTTAACTAACTGATCACATTATACATTTTTGGAAAAAATCTTTATTAGAAGGGAACCTACCTGGAACACATTTAGAGTATGTCTGCCTCAGTTTTAAAAATTATATATGTGTTTAATTTTCCATACTTTCAACAGAAGCTAATCTCATTCTCACTGGGCATTTAGAAAATCAGCTATTTCATCTACATTGACAATTTCATAAGCTGATTTTAAAAGTGCTATGCTTTTAACATCAAAATCTCTTCCTGTAAAAATAATGAAAACTTTTACTTTCCCTGTGAAGCTTTTTGCTTTATAAATACTTGACTTTTCCTATTGAGGGCTTTCTTTTCTTCACATGACTTCAAATTGTAATTTTAACTTTCTTTTCTTTTCTTTTTTCTTTTTTTTTTCCAGTTTTTGGCCAGGCCCAGGGTTGAACCCACCACCTCTGGTATATGGGGCTGGTGCCCTACTCCTTGAGCCACAGGTGCCACCCTTAACTTTATTTTCATAACCAATAAACTTTTAGATGTGTTCCATCAATCCAAAATTTTCAAACTTAAAATTTACCCTTTTTGGTATTTCATATTAAACAGTATTGCATGAATTGCTTTGTTTTTAAGTCTCTAAAACTCATTGCCAAAAAGTAGACTTGTCCTTACTTGGAGCACAGCCAAACTGTTGTGTCATCCTAGCTATGGCTGTCTTTTGTATGCATCAGTGACACTGCTGACCCAGTAAGGCATTCACTTTGTTTTTCCAGCTGCAGAGATGAATTTGTAGCTGATTCACCTACATTTTTCACCTATCCTGCTTATGACCAATGACATATTAATTATAGACTTTGTTATGATAACAAAGATTAAAAATGTAATTTGTATCCATGAAGTTGTTTAAAAATTTACCATCCCACCAACAGTGTAAAAGTGTTTCTCTCTCCCCCCATCCATGCCAGCATCTGCAACTTGGGGATTTTGTGATGTGAGCTAATCTCATTGGGGTTAGGTGACCTCTCAGGGTATTTTTGATTTGCATTTTCTCTGATGATTAGGGATGATGAGTAATTTTTTCATGTTTGTTAGTCATCTTGTCTGTCTTCCTAAGAAAAAGTTCTGTTCAAGTCTCAGTGATAGATGGGATTGTTAGCTCTTTTTTGTTGTTTAATTTGAATTCTCTATAGATCCGAATTATTAAGCCTTTGTCATATTTATAATATGCAAATACCTTTTCTCATTCCGAAGGTTGTCTATTTGCTTTGATTATTGTGTCCTTACTTGTGCAGAAATTTTTCAGTTTAATGCATATAAAGCCAGTAGATGATCTAATTCACGCCCATATAGGAGAAAAACTCATTTCAATTCAGGTTGGAGGGGCACAAGAGAGGGGAAGGGGCATGGGGGGGGGTGATGGGAGTGGGAATTTGGGCACAATGTAGGGGGTATGGTACACCTTTTATGGGCAGGACATAACTGCAAGAAGGACTCTACCTAACAAATTCAAATATTGTGTTGTGGTTGTTTGTACCCTCACATTTACCAGAAATTAAAAAAAAAAACAAAACTTTACCCTCACTCCAGCTATCCCTGCTTGTATTTTTGTCTCCATACTAGATTATGATCCCTTTTGAGAAGCGGGGATCATATCTTAGTTGTCTTTATATCTCTAGTTCCTGGCTCAGTACTGTACACACCATCATCACCTTCTTCATTATCATCATCATAACTTGCATTTTGGGGTACTTTGCTAAGTACTTTGGATTGCCTCTTTTAAGTACATGGATTGCTTCATTTAATTCCTGTAAAAACCACATGAAGTGAAAATAATATGATTAAATATCCTTACAGAGGAAGATATTGAGGTTTAGAGAGCTTTAGTAATTAGTCTAAAATCAAGAGGCTCAACTTTTTTCAAGTGAAACTGAACAAAAGCAATATTGGATATGGAGACAGTGTTCATCTTATCTGCCGCATATTCAAAATCTCTGATCTAACTAAACACATACTATAGATAATATGTAATTACATATTATGCTTAACCTTACCAGAAGTTTTAATTTTATCCACAGGAGTTTCTTAGAATTACTGTAAGTAAATATTCATAAAGGTGTTCCTTAATTTACAAGAGGTCTTAAATTTTATTTATCAGTCAGATTCTTTTTAAATATTTAAGTTATGGGTTGGATTCTGAGGCCGTCAAAAACTATCACATGTGCTCAAATAACCTAAGAAAAGATGAACTCCATTCTCCCAATGAGAATATTGCCCAGAAATTTTGATCAACTTAAATAGTATTTAAAAGTTTATGAATATTTCAATATTTAATTTAGCTACATATACATACATGTTTAAAACCGTTATTTTAACATAGAAATATTATCATCTTAACATAGAAATATTGCTTTGCTCCACCCCCACTTTTCAAGGAATAATTTCATTCATTTCTTTATATTAATCTTGAACATTAATGTCTCAGTAACTTCTAGAGCTACTTTTAGGTCATTCCCTTGACCCTAAGCCTCCCTATAAGACAGGAAGAGAGTAGAAGGGAGTCTGGCAGGTGCAGTTCAAACAAAATGAGCTTTAGGAGAGGGGAGAACTAGCAGGGAAGTTCTCCATCTGTAAGGGATACTCACAATTCAAGTTTTCCTCTTGTTCGAGGATGCTTACTTAATTCTCCAAGTAGACCAGTATCTTTTTTTTTTTTTTTTTTTTTTTTCTTGAGATAGAGCCTCAAACTGTCACCTTGGGTAGAGTGCTGTGGCATCACAGCTCACAGCAACCTCCAACTCCTGAGCTCAACCGATTCTCTTGCCTCAGCTTTCCAAGTAGCTAGGACTACAGGCGCCTGCCACAATGCCTGGCTATTTTTTGGTTGTATTAACAGTCATTGTTGTTTGGCAGGTCTGGGCTGGATTCGAACTCACCAGCTCTGATGTATGTGACCAGTGCCCTAGCTTCTTGAGCTATAGACACCGAGCCAGTATCTTTTATCTTATTTTGACATTTTTTTTTAAATTTCAGATTAATACGAGGGTACAAATGATTTAGGTTATAGTGTTTGCACTTGTTACGTAAGATCTCTGTTGTAGTTGTGTCCTATACTCAAGAGATGTGCCGTATACCCTACTTTGTGCCCATTATGTAGGAGCATTAAATTGAGTTTTTCTCTTGGGTGAGCATGTATTAGTTCATCTACTGGCTTTATATTAGTATTGATTATGTTGAACTACTGTCTTTTTCATGGAATGATTTCTGTAAAAGTGACTCATTTTATTTCATATTACAAAATATCTTAAATGTGCCTTTAAAAATAAATTTAGCTTCAAAGTTCTGAATGTTTTAACTTAAGCCAAGTGTCCATCTGTAACAAGCCAACATAATCATGCATTACCTGAAATGTGAGTCATATTAATACTTTTAAAGGCTCTTATTTATGATAAGCTATGGGTGTAACCCCATTCCATATGTAATATTTTTAATGATAAACTTGTGTAAATGTAAAGAATTTCATCAGTTATAATTTTTTTAGGATGGCTACTTTAATGCTTTTTTGTTTATTTCTGTCATAACTTTGTGCTTAGTTTATTACCTTTTGAGAAATCCATTGTTGTTCTTCAGCATAAAAAAAGGTTGTTCAGGCTTGGCACCTGTAGCTCAAGCAGCTAAAGCTCTAGCCACATACACCAGAGCTGGTGGGTTTGAAGCCAAGCTGGGCCTGCCAAACAACGACAACTACAACCAAAAAATAGGGCATTGTGGCAGGTGCCTGTAGTCCCAGCTACTTGGAAGGATGAGGCAAGAGAATTGGTTCAGCCCAGGAGTTGGAAGTTGTTGTGAGCTATGATGCCATGGCACTCTACCCAGGGCAACAGCTTGAGGCTCTGTCTCAAAAAAAAAAAAAAAAAAAGTTGTTCAGACTTTATTAAGGAATAAGGAATTAATACAAGAAGACTACTACTAATTTCTGACCTTTAAAAATAACTTCTTTTATGTATACATTCATTGAGGAAGAACATTGTTGACATTGTCTATGCCTCTTCCTGTGGTAAGTGCATGCATAGAAGTCTGGTCAGAAGTTATGTGTAGTAGCCAGGCTTGGTGGCTCAAACTTGTAATCCTAGCACTCTAAGAGACTGAGGTGAGTGGATTGCTTGAACTCAAGAGTTTGAGACCAACCTGAGCAAGAAGGAGACCATATCTCTACTAAAAATAGAAAAATTAGCTGGATTAGCTGGATTAGTGGGCACCTCTGTTCCCCGCGACTTGGAAGGCTGAGTGAAGAGGATGCGTGAGCCCAGGAGTTTGAGGTTGCTGTGAGCTATGATGCCAGAAACTCCAGCCTCGGGCAACAGAGTGAGCCTTTGTCTCAAAAAAAATAAATAAATAAAATAGAAGTTATGTGTGGAGAGATGCAGGAGAGATTTGAGGCAGCATCTCTTTCCACATTCTGTTTTACCAAAAGGGTAAATGAAAGATGAATTTATTTTGAGAGAGTGTATTAGCTTTTATTTTACTTTAACAAAAGGAGACAAGGTTTTCTCCAGAGCTTTACATATTTTTTTCTCTTTTCTTTTTTTCTTTTTTTGACCACTCTGTTGCTCTAGCTCACAGCAACCTCAAGCTCCTAGTCCCAAGCAATCTTCCTGCCTCAGCTTCTGGAGTAGCTAGGACTATAAGAGCTTGCCACCACATTCAGCTTATCTTTCTATTTTTAGTAGAGATGGGGGGGTCTCTTTTGCTAAGGCTGGTCTCCAACTCCTGAGCTCAAGTGATCCTCCCACCTTGCCTCCCAGAGTGCTAGGATTATAAGTGTGAGCCACTGTGCCTAGCCTATATTCTTAATACTATAAGAAATACCGTATATACTCGAGTATAAGCCGAGCTTTTTCCGGCACAAAATTTGTGCTGAGTTCAGGTTTTTCGGCACAAATTTTGTGCCGGAAAAACTCGGCTTATACTCGAGCATATACGGTATATAGATAAGCGTAGTGGCTCATGCCTATAATCCTAGCACTTTGGGAGGCTGAGGTGGTGGATTGCTTGAGCTCAGGAATTCAAGACCAGCCTGAGCAAGATGGAGACCCCTCATCGCTGCTAAAAATAAACAAACAAAATCCCCCAGAAAACTAGCCAGGCATTGTGGAGAGCCACTATAGTCCCAGGTACTCGGGAGTCTAAGGCAAGAGGAGCTTTTGAGCCCAAGAGTTTGAGGTTGCTGTGAGCTAGGCTGATGCCATGTCACTCTATCCAGGGTGACAGAATGCAACCATCTCAACAACAACAACAACAAAAAAAAAAAATATATATATATATATATGTATGTATATATATATATATATATATATATACACACTAATAATAAAGACAATCACTGTTAGAAACATTTATGTTGGGCTCGGCACCTATAGCTCAGTGGCTAGAGCACCAGCCACATACACCGAGGCTGGCAGGTTTGAATCCTGGCCTGCCAAACAAAAATGACAACTACTACCAAAAAGTAGCTGGGCATTGTGGTGGGTGCCTGTAGTCCCAGCTACGTGGGAGGCGGAGGCAAGAGAATTGCTTAAGTCCAAGAGTTTGAGGTTGCTGTGTCGTGGCACTCAACCAAGGGCAACATAGTGAGACTCTGTCTCAAAAAAAAAAAAAAAAGGGGAAAAAAAAACATTTATGTTGATGCTATTTGAAGATATTCTTGGAATAGAAACATTTGCTTATACAGTAAAATTAATTTTCTTAATATAGCTCTATGTCCTACGTTTAAATATTTTCTAAAACTGGGGTCAACCTCACTAAAGTCCTGAAATAATACTGGCTTAGGAGTTAATGTTTCCATGATTCTACATAACAGTAGCAAATTCATCTTTCTCATCCACTAAATAAAATATGTTTTTCCAGTGCCAGTTAGTTGGACACCATCATGTGTTCTCTCTACTGTAGTATGTCTTTTGAAGGTCAGCATATTGTTGTAATGACCATCAGGACAATTTGTAATAGCAGGTCTTTTGTTCCTATGTTTGGTTTAGTTTGCTGTGTTGTGCCCTTGAAGGGCTATCCCATCACTAGTCTGCCACCCCCACTGTGAGGCTCTTGCAAGATTGCAGCCTACATTTATGTGTATTTGCTGTTGTCTATTAAATTCATCTTCTATTTAGCTAACTCATATTGTTCTTCATTTTGCATTTATGTAAGGATTCACTACTTACAAAATTCACTGCCTGTCTTTCTAAATAGGTAATAATTTTATGGTGAAAGGTTAATTATGAAAAGTTTATTATAAGACAGTATTTATTTATTTATTTTGAGACAGAGTCTCAAGCTGTCACCCTGGGTAGAGTGCCGTGGCATCACAGCTCACAGCAACCTCAGACTCTTGGGCTCAAGTGATTCCGTTGCCTCAGTCTCCTAAGTAGCTGGGACCACAGATGCTTGCCACAATGCCCGGCTATATAAGACAGTTTTTAAAATGACTCATAATTTCAGGGGCATGGCATCACTTTTATTCATTTTAAAATTTTATATTAAATGCAGTAGTTCTGAAAAAATAAGTTATATAACTACATACTTTTGGGGGTTTTTTTAATGATAACTTGCTTCAGCCTCCCAAGTAGCTGGGACTACAGGCACCCACCACTATACATGGGTAACTTTTCTATTTTTTAGTAGAGATGAGGTTTTGCTCTTGCTCAGGCTGGTCTCAAACTCCTCACATCAAGTGATCCTCCTGCCTCAGCCTCCCAGAGTGCTAGCTAAGATTACAGGTAGGAACCATCATGCCCAGCAGCATACAAATTCTTGAATGAATGAATGAAATGTTAACTTTATGTCATTTTTTTTTTGGAGGAGATAGAATATAAAACTGGCTGGTACAGTCAGTTGACATTTAAGTATATTTATACTACATGTCATGCAGTGTATTATATGCTACTTTCTATTAAGTAGTTTTTGTTAACTGTGGTAGAATGATTTGAAGTTATATTTACAGATAGTTGCTTTTCCTGCCATTATCTTCGATTATTTAATAATTTTTACAAATCATATTCCATTTTAAAATAATTGACTTTAAAAATCTGACATTTAAATATTGTGATATCAGAAAAGATGTTGCATTCCAAGAGAAGGGAAGAAGGCAGATATCCTTAAGGAAATAGGAAAAATATTACCAGAGATTGCATTAACTAGCCAAATGCTTTGCTAGGCTGAAATAAAAACTAATCAAGTAGTTTTCATGATGTTCTTATTTGTAATATGTTTGTAATAAATATGAGGTAATATATTTTAAAATATAGTGTAACAAATGTGGCATGCTTTTGCGTTTTAGTAGCTATAGACCAAACAGCAGCATATTGTCAGTTTTATTTCAAAATGGCCTTCAATAGTATATATCTCAAATTTTTCAGGTCATGAAACTGAAAAAAAATTAAAATTTAAACAAGTATCAGTATTGGCTCTAAGGTGACAAAAATGTGGTAGTAATTACAAATTAAGGATAATTTTGAAAAAGAGGTAGTTAACCAGGTGAGGTTAAACAAGATTAAATGATTTATTGCCATTTTATAAAATAATGACAATCTTCATTTTAAGCTACAATGTAAAGTGCTTTATTCTGAGATTAGGTATTGTGGCAGAAGCTAAAACTCTCCTTTTTCTAACAGTGCCCGAATACAACCTCTTTTTCTTTTTGCACTAACAAGACTCCTTTACCACCACAGCCCACTCTAAGTAATTAAATCAATCCTTTGTACTTACCGTATTCTCTTCTAGTGACGGTACTAGATCTGATTATATGCTTCATGCATATTCAAAGTACCGCACTGACAGCTCTTTAATGAGCTCTTACTTAATCAGTATGAACAATGTTCATCTTGTTCTTTTTTTCCTCATGCATTAGAGCTAGGAACAGTTGGGAAAAATGAAACATCCAGCATTCATTTGAAAAATATATTGTACTTTGAAAAGTGTCTAAGCTGAGGAAGTTGCATTCTGCCCTTTAAAAGTCTGATGGACAAATTGGATTACTAGTATTGGATTAAATAACAAATGGTTAGAGGAGAAATGAGAAAAGCTCACTGTGATCACAGGCTTTAATATTTTTTGTTACTTATAAAGCTAAAGGGGTCTTTAACCAGTTATTAAAGTCAGGATTAATTTGTAATGGTTCAACTTACTGGCTTTTAAAAGCTTTTTAAATTTGAAAAATTTAAAATCCTTAAAAACAATAGTGTAATGACATTATAAGAAATTTTAATTTTTATTGCTAGGCTAAGTATAGATTTCCATCTTTGTATTCTACCTCAGATAAAGATTTAATACAATATATTTTTTCAGTTAATTTTAAATAATCTATATAGCAATGTGTAATGTGTCTTTAAATATTTCTTACTCTTAGGCTTATTTCCTTTTGAAATATGAGATTCTCTTATTATTGGTTATTTCCTAACAATTAAGGGAGGAGGATCTTTTATTCTTATCCAAAAATCATAGGCATGAGTTAAACTGAAAATAACACAGTACCACATCAATATTATTATTCTCAAGGAAGCAGTGTTCCATTGAAGAAAATGATGCTAATTTAAGAGTAGGCTGGTTGCTTCTAGTATTGCCTGAAAGCCTCAATTACAGGTTAAGTTAAACTCAAAACAAAGTTTTAATATGTCTGTATTTTTAGAATCCACTTAGATTATAAACACAAGAATTAAGTCTTTAATCAAAAAATAAAATATCATAAAATCTACACCTATTAATATTGCACACATGTGGCATTTCACTGATCAAAAAGGGCTTCACCAGGGTACAATTGGCCTTTTTCCAAATTGCAAGCTTTTTCTCAGCTTTTTCTTTTTACTCTTTCTTCTTTTGTTGCTGCCCAGGGATTTGTGCCTATCGCAGCCTATATCACATGACCAGTGTCAAGACATCACATGGTCCAAAGTGAATACAAAACCAGCTACCCTAAAAGAGAGATTAAAAATACTGTAAAACAATAAAGACTTTTGTTCAGACTCTAAAAGAAATCTATCCTAAGTCGGCTTCATACCATTAGTTTTAGCAGCATTTAATGAAGGCATATGTCCTCACCATTCTCCCTAATGATGAACAACAAATACCTGTTTTATAGGGATGGTTTGAAAATACATGTTTAATCTTTTACACACAAATTAGCTTTTTATATTCTTTTCATTCTAAAAATTTATTTAAATTTATTAATGTGGAAATATTTAAATAACTATGGTATTCCCATAATTTATGCAAGCATTAAAAAGAATGAGGTAGGTATTTGGACAACATGAGAAAATAGGCTAGTAAATGAGCTCGCTTATGTTAAAGAAAAGAAAGTTATATGTGTCTATAGACATAGACACATGTGTGTTTATGTATGTGATAGACATAGCTATATCTACGTGGTCTGGAAGGAGATAATGCTAAACTGTAATAGTACTTATTTCTGAAGAGAAGAAGTGGGGAGTGTGGGGTTGGCGAAAGAGTGGTAGACTTGACTTTTTACTCAATTATACATCTCTGTTGTTTGAATTTTTTAAATGGACTTGTAGTGTGTTTGAAAGCTGAAAGGAAATATCTCACTTAAAAAGAAAATAAAACTTAGGGATTAATAATCTTAGCTGGGATATTTAATTTTTTATTAAATATTTAAGTTAACCCTATGAGTGCTGAGCAGATATTGCAAAGCAATAAATCAAATCACAGGAACAATTCAGGAAAAAAATCAAGAAGTTGTAAATTTGACTAGGTATAATTTGAAGGAAAACGGAAAAAAACATGGGGAGAATTAATATTTTTCTTGAGTACAATTCTGGCCTACTTCTACATGAATAGTGCCAAATATATACTATACCTTATTATAATCCTTAATATACTAGCCTTGGGGGTGGTGTAGATGATGGAATGAGTATTAGGGATAGTGAATTTTAAGTATCTCCTGTATTCAATCAGTGACTTTATGATCTAAAATATTAGTTTGTCTCCCTGTTCAAATGTTTTCTGAAGATTATTATCTTTGTTGTAATTTTTTTTCACATGTAACTGTAGGTACTTTTTTGTAGCCTGGCCATTTGCGGTGTATTTAATAATTTATAAGTGGTTTACCCTACTAAGGGGATGATATGTTCCAGAATTTTATGTGTATATCTTGGTTTACTCTGGCGGAGGAAAATAAGAAAAAAAGTAAATTCTTACAGTGGAAGCTTTCACACAGGCTCTGGACTTCACTGATCTTCCTTCTAATCTTGTGATTCACATAATGATTTTTTTAATGTTAGTTTTTTGGGTGTTTTTTTTTTTTAATCATCACTATATGTCTGTCAGCACCATGAGTTCCTGACTGAAACATAATAGCAAGTCAGCCTCTGGGGAGGATTTAAAAGGTGAAATATTTTGTTTACTGTACTTAGTGTTAATATAATCTACAGGTATGTTCAGGGGGACTAAAATATATATGCCGAATAACATCAGCTCTAGAAGATTGGCTTATGAGTTTTTAAATATTGATTTCTTTTTTTCAAGATCTTTAAACTATAAGTAGTTTAATATATACTATTGGAATGGTTAAAATATTTTTCTATGTTAAAAAAACTTGTGTTAAACTATTATTTGGCTTGTATAACATAATAAGAGGTAACTTCCTGATTGTAGGAAGAAATACAGAAGAAGAAGAAGCCATGATGCAGGAATGGTTTATGTTAGTTAATAAGAAAAATGCCTTAATAAGGAGAATGAACCAGCTCTCTCTTCTGTAAGTACTCGTGATTATGCTTGTTTTTCCTACAACATTGATAAATCCTAGGCTTTTTGTATTGCCTCTTTGTAGTTTCTTATTTATTGTTTTCTTTCCTTAGACATTACAGTATCTTTTATGTAACACTTAAAATAATATATAACAGTTTTTATTTCAATAATAAGAATTTTTAAATGGAGTGATAGACCCTATAAAAAGGTGCCTATTATATAGAAGTCACAGAGTATAAGCAATTTTCATGTTTCAGGAATAAATCACTTGTGGGAAAAAGGATATATTATATTGAAGGCTAGAGGGGAAGAGAAATAAAATTGAAGTTTATTTAACAACAAATTCTAAGTTAAAAAAATAAAAACTCTGAATAAGGACAAAAGTACATTTATAGTCTACAGATGATGTTATTCTAAATTTTGGGATAAGAGATTAATTACTAAAACAGAAGTGACCTTTTTACAATGGCAAGGATTACAATAAAATGGAGACTAGATTAAATGTAAGCATTTTTAGTCTTTATCATTTAGTTCACTTTAGGACGTAATGCTTGTTCCTTTCTGCTCACTAATAGTATTCTTGCAGTATGCCACCTAGTGTGGGAATGAGCAGGCTTACATTTTTTTATTTCAGTGAAAATCTCTAATTTTATAATTTTTGCCATGCTTGAACTTGACAAAAGAGTTATGATGAAGCACAAAACTTAAACTAATCCTGAGTCTGTCTCCTGTATTATATTTGCACTGGTAGTAATTTCATGTTTCTTGTGTTCTTTTCATATGGAGTTTTGGACAAAAGAATCATTATGAACTGTGAAAAAAATTATTTTAGAAAGTAGCCTAATACCTGGCACTTAATACAAGAAGTGTTGAAGAATGAAACTACTTTTAATCCTCAGATTAAAATATACCTCTGTGCCTGTTCAAAATTGAAGGAGAAAAATAATAGCACTAGTAAATAGTCGACTGAGGAAGGTTTGAGGTTTGTGTATCATTTGTTTGGAGTGGCTTAAAGTTAAACAGAAAACTCAGTTATGAGTCTCAAAATCAATGTAACCTAAAGGTTCTTTTAAGTGTTTAATGATTTAGTAATTAGCATATTGATGAACTTTTGGAACTTGCCTAGGGAAAAAGAACATGATTTAGAACGAAGGTATGAGCTGCTGAACCGGGAATTGCGGGCAATGCTAGCCATTGAAGGTAAGAAATGCTGTGGTCTGGTAAGGTGTCAAAAAGATTTGAAGAGTGTGATACACATCTGGTTTTACTAAGTCTGGTCTACTAGGGACCTGCAGGAATTGCACATAAATGCCTTTGAGGCAGAAAGTAGTACTAATCTATATATAAACCTTCAGATAGATAATGATGTTTACTATTAATAATAGTAGAAAATTATGTTCACTTTTGATCTGTTAAGTTTAAATGTCTATAAAATAGAAAATATAAGGAGATAATTGATTTAATTACATTTTACTTATGTGTAATTTAAAGCTGTTTCCGCTGAGGAGGTTTGGGAAAGATTTCTCATTTTGATTTTTCACGGACTGTAAATTTTACCTTAATATTTAGTTGATGTCAATATTAAAATAAGTCACTGTCCAATCTACTATGGTTCTTAAGATTCCAACTTCTGTTAAGTGAATATTCAGGCAAAGATTGGCATAAGAGATAAATAAAACACTTCACACCTTTCATGAAGTTTTAAAATGAATTATGTAGCAATCCTACCCATCGTTCATATCAGTAAACATCAGCTAGCTTAACTGTGTGGCATTTACTATAAATGATTATTTTAAAAAATTTTTTAGGTTTTTCATAATGCTGTATTCTTTTTACCTCTCAGTAAAAATGTCTTCGAGTTCAAAGATGTCTGCTTACAAGCTAATCCTTTGGGCTCAGTAAAATGGACCTTTTGTCTAATCAATGCAAATTGATTTTCCTATTCTATACTGACCTCTTAACCCATTGACTGTCCATGGTAATTTCATTCTTCACCTGATAAGGTACCTGATCCATAATAAGTCAATTCTAATTAGTTCAGAAACTAGAAATTTAAGTGTCTAAGGGAAAGCCAAATAAAACCTTGTGTTCTTGAAATATTTTAATAATACTAAAATGCATGCTGTTTATCTAAATACTACCATATATGTTTATAGAAATTTTATTTTAAATTATGTTTATAGCCATAATCTCATTTAATTAATACCACTGGCAACATTTGTATATCATCATTTAGAAATCTGATTTACTTTAAAAGGTTTCAGTAAACCAACTTCCTTCAACTGGCTATTTAAATTATAGTATGGATAATGGCAATAAAATGTGTCAAAATTTCTGTGAAATATGCCATTGAAATAAAGTACACAAGTATACTAAATGGTATTTTTCCTTTCAATATAATTTTTGTAGTCATGGTACAATAGTTGTTAAAAGAGATAGGAAAACTTGTCAGTTGAAAAAAGCAGGTACAGGCTCAGCACCCGTAGCTCAGTGAGTAAGGTGCTAGCCATATACACCAAGGCTGGCAGGTTTGAGCCCAGCCCAGGCCTGCTAAACAACAATGACAACTGCAACCAAAAAATAGCCGGGCGTTGTGGCGGGTGCCTATGGTCCCAACTTGGGAGGCTGAGGTAAGAGAGAATCGCTTGAGCCCAAGAGTTTGAGGTTGCTGTGAGCTGTGACTCCACAGCACTCTACCAAGGGTGATAGAGAGAGAGTCTGTCTCCAAAAAAAAAAAAAAAAGCAGGTACAGCAAATACTATTTATATAATATATATATATATATATATGTATAGTATATAACTCATTATACAAATTTATAGATTCATTTTATATTGCACTGAACACAGAGTATTTATATATTTTTTAACCTATCCTTTCATAGACAGAAAATTAATTGTTCCTAAAATATAGCTTGATACAATGCAGTTGACTTTTAAGGCAGATAATTGGTTCTATCCCTCAAAACAGATTTATTACCAACCAAATATCCATCTTAAAAAGAGGGCCATGACACATATTAAAACAACGCAGTTTCAGTAGCAATCCTATCCCTAAATACCAGACTTATAGTCATAATCTAACATTTTATCTGTCTGACCTTGTACATAACAGAAAACCAGTAGAAAGTCATACTTTTGAAGAAGAGAGAAATAATATTTTTCTTTTTGAAACACCTTTAATACATTCGTTAGTTGTTTTTTTTGTTTGTTTGTTTGTTTGTTTTAATCATTCTCTTTTGTTTTTTAATTACCTTGTCCCATATGTGACTGTCCCTTGACTCTCACAGCCAGTTTCCATTCCTGGCTGAGGGAAAAAGGAGACTTGAAGAAAGGACCAGCCTGTTGATTACAAATAAAGATACTTTCTTAGAAAGAGGCCTATCCCACTAACCTGGGGAGTATGTGGGTTGGGCTGTCCTGGAGAGGTTAGTTCTGATCTTTGTGAAGATCAGCTCTGTGAAGACCAGGTCCTCTGAGCTAACCCTTAGAATGGACACACATGCAGTTCAATAGCCTTTTCGAGTGTTAAAACAACATGAAAAAACATTTGAGTAGGCAATGCTTGTTGTTTCTGTTTTGCTTTTCTTTGTTTTAAAGTTCATTCCTCTCATCTCTTCTACTTAGTAGCCAAATAGTTTTAATAATAGATAAACTAGAATCTTTTCAAATAAGTCTGCTGCTGAAACCATTCACTGGGAGGAAAGTACAGACTATTAATAGCCATACACAGTGAAGGAAACATTAACAGATTGGTTTAGAAGCAAATAAATAATATTCAATACATGTATTTTTCTGAGAATCCATAATCACTTTGACCTGTTTTTTTATTTTTATTTTTTTTCCTGAAGTGTTTTTTATGGCAGGAGTTTGACTCTTCTGAGCTAAGTTGTAGGATCCCTCAAACTAACAAACATCTTTTAGATACTTTTCCTATAGTTCTTTTTTTTTTTTGTTCCAGATTATTTAATGCCCCCTCAGGAAAGATAAATTCATTTCTGCACACATTGAGGTGGGCTTTCATAAGGTGGTATGTTCATTTTCTTTACAAGAAATGGATCTTCTCTAGGATCCTGTACATCTTGATTTATTCTTGGCTTAGAGTTTGAAGTGGGTGCTCTTCTAAAGGGATTTATGCATAGGTTCACTATTTTTGTAGTTATGGTTTATATGATAAGCTTTTTATATTTAAAATCAATATGTAATCCTGTGGAGGAGCTTATCCCCTAAAACCCCATTTGTAAATCTATTTTAGCTTTGTTACACAGCACAGCCACAGTCTTCCATAGATTGATTAGGTACAGCAGTAGAATCCTATCAAATGGTCTGTTCTGATGATGATGCAAACTCTTTCAGGATTGCTAGTTGACTGGAACTAAAGATAAGACTTGACTGCAATCCCCCAATGTGCTCTTTACAAAACTACTGTTAATTTTCATCAAAGTGCCAGGCTTATTTATAGTGGCAAGGTGGAAGGTTTACTGCAAGAACTTTAGGTCCTTTATATTAACGTGTTTATAGGTATTTCTTTTGCTTTTTTTCAAAGTAATTATCAACTTCAGCAAATAAGCTGAATTGGGGAATGAATAATTGGCCCTATATATAAAAAAGAGTTTTTTAAATTAACAAAACAGCTCAGTGCAGATGTTCACAAACAGAATCTCTTTATTTCAACACTTTGGCTCAAATGCAGCATCAAAACGTAATCCTATTTGTTGTGAGAGGATATGGCTTTTGTAGGAAAAGTACACTGGAATCTTTAAATTAATCAGAACTCACATTGTAGTCTATCCAAGCCAAAGTCAGTGCAGCTAGCTAGCTGTGACTGGTGTTACAGGTGAGTAATCCTTTTTTAAGATGCATAACAGGTAACACATAAACTTTTGTAGGTTTTTAAGACATAACATGTCTAGGTGAAGCCATTTAAAAGGGGAATTTAAAAAGTTTAAGCTTGATCATACAAATATGAATCTTGATCAATTTAAATGTAATATTAAAAATTTTTTAAATGATTGAAATAGTTTGTAATTTCAGTTTCTCAAATTAGCACTCAAATATGTATGTATGTGTATATAAACATATGTATGTGTATATTTGAGTTGGTATGTATGTATAATTTATTCTCATTATGAGAAAGCAAATGTAATATAAAAGTATAGTTTTATTAATGTAAAATCTGTTTACGGCTCATAGCTATTTCCTCTACAATTGACTAATATTTTGTAGACACATATCAATGTAGTACTGTAGTGACAGATTTAATATTTTTAAAACCCTATAAATTTATGCTGGGATATTTCAAATTCTTATGCCAATTAAATTTAACTCTGAAATGATGAAAATTACCTAAATATTCTTCTAAAATGCTTTTATTACTATTATGAGAAATGCCATTACTCAGCTAGGAAAAAGTTAAGATTTAAAAAAATTATTCAATACTGAAGGAGTTAAAAATTGTTTTAAAGTTCCTTTTTTATCCATATAAAGTCCTAAGTTTTTCAATATTAAACAAATCCTGGTGTTTTAAATTACCAATTAAAACTTTTAAAATGACTGGTCAAGTTCACAGACGGAATAATAAAGAAAATTATGTGTGTTATTAAAAAAATTTTTTTTGTTTAAAACAATTTTTTAATTTAACTCTACTTTTGTGTATTGCAGAAAAAATTTCCAGTTGTAAAGCCCTTATCGAAATGCTTCAGATATAAAGAATTATAAATCAAAGCTTATAATGAGAATGATATCTTGAGGTTAGAAATAGAAAAAATAATATTCATCAAACCTAATAATCTTAATAATTGTAAAATTTAGTTTTGAGTCTTTTATAAAATTTAGCAGCATTTTTTTCTGAGTTAATATTTCTAGAACTACAGTTACCTGAAATTAGACTAGGTGACCTTTAAGATCTTTCCAACCAGGAGAGTCTATTAATTTACCTGCTGTGTAGAATAAGACTGATTTAAGAACAAGAACTAGATTAGAAAATTTTTCAGCATTCCTGTTCCTCAGTTTCATTTAAATCCAAAGACGACAATCGATAGATAAGGCTTCTCTTCAGTTTTGCTGTTTATTATTTTTAAAATTCTTATATTTAGAAAAAAGCTTTCCCTAGTAATAATTTCTTTATACCTCTCTATGCTATGGAATACTCCACTTTTTTATAAGAATGTAATAGTGATCGCTTATTTAATGAATTTATTTGTGTGATGTTTTGTATTGAATGTGAATAATTGACATATAGCATGTTTCTCTTATATATGTATGGATGTGTTTGAGCTTGTAATGAAAGGAATAGTGATAAAATTGAATAGGCCATTCTAGCTTTTTGCTGCTATTCTAACCTTTATTGCATGATGATGCATCTAATTTTTAATTTGTAAATACAAGATAGAATTCCCTCTAGCACCATTTGCTTTCATAAAGCTGCTGAGCAGTTTGCTGTCTTGAATAAATTTTGCTTTGGAGGGGGTCGGGGGGGGATTTGAACCAGCACATTCTTGTGTGGTTTGTGAAGATTCACATGGTAACCAGCGGTGTGCATTGTTAGGTTTATCTGAATAAGCACCAGCCATGTGAGTTTTAACATGATTGCCCAGGGCAATGGAGAGAGAGAAGAGAGAAACCCGAAAGGATTGCACTCCTCTGTTTTTTGGAAAGTGCATTTTGCTGGGGGAAGGGGGCTGCAGGAGTCAGTGGCCGGCTTTTTTTTTTTTTTTTTTTAAGCTGGTGTCCTGTTTCCCTATAGGTCCTCATTTGTTCTGCTATCTGCCTCATCATCTACTTCTTCTTTTCATTGTTTACCTTCCTAATGAGGGAGGCGGGGTAGACTGGGGGTTGATTGACAGCTACAAGCCCTTACAGTCTGGCCAGAGAGCAGTTGGCTTTGATTTGAAAAGTGTTTTAAATGTTCGATTTAGTCTTGTTTTTATTAAATGAAATTGCTGCTCATCTTAAGAAAATTATCAGACCAGCAAAATTAGGAAATATATTATTGGGACCTAAAAGTTAAAAAAAAAAAAAAAAATCCGCCCCACACATAGAAAGAGCACTGCCCATCGGATTTTGCAACCTTTAACATGGGATTTCAAAAATATGTATTTTTTCCTTTGCAAAAGTGCTTTGATTTGAAACCACGCAGCAAACGTCTCCAAAAGAAAACTGGCTGTGATGCGATCGAGAGCTGCAGTGTAATATTGCAGAGCAAATTTATTTTTTACTTCAAAGAAAAATGCTAATTAGCCGATTCACTACTTTTAAAGTTATTGTGAAGCATATGGCGCCCAGTGTGAGATACATCCAACTGCTAAAATAGAGCGGAGAGGAAATTAGCGAAGAATGGGCTGTTTGGGGTGAGAGTGGGGGTGGGGTAGGAGGATAGGATCGCAGGCATATTCTCTCTAGCCCTTTCCGAATGATTTTATCGCCCCTCGCTGTTTCCCGCCTCCTTATTTACCCACTTCCCCCTCCACCAAACTCTGGGCCAACTTCTTCTTGGCCTCCAGCTCCCCTCCCCCACTTTGGCTGGATTCAGGTGAGCACCTCGGGCTAGCCGGCTCACACCTGGTTTTAAGCAGGGTTCCCACTCTGCAGTAGCTATCTCCATCTGCGGGGAATATTTGGAAAGTAGGATTTTAGCAGTGAAACCCTCACCACGACAGCCAACTCCCCCCACTCTGCGCCTCAGAAAACACTTAGCTTAGGGGCTCTATAACATGGTTTGCGGTGAAATCTAAGAAAACAAAAAGGCGGGAAGGGGAGGGTGGGGGTGGACCCCGCCGGTGGGTAACTAGCCTCCCGTCCCCTACAGACTGGCAGAAGACAGAGGCCCAGAAACGACGAGAACAGCTCCTGCTAGACGAGCTGGTGGCCCTGGTGAACAAGCGCGACGCGCTCGTCAGGGACTTGGACGCTCAGGAGAAGCAGTGAGTGGGCCGCGGGATCGGGGTAGAGGCTGGGCCACCTGCGGAGGAGCCGAGAAGTGTGCGGAAAGTTCAGTCCAGAGGTCGCCAGAGGGCTGTGGCAACCTTCAGCTGGCCTGGTGCTTTCCAGTCCCGCTGGGGATCCAAATACGGGGCTAGAGGGGAGTGCTGCTCTGTCCTCTACGAAGAAAAATAATTTTCTTTTCCTGTTTATCTGACATCCAGGGCCGAAGAAGAAGATGAGCATTTGGAGCGAACTCTGGAGCAAAACAAAGGCAAGATGGCCAAGAAAGAGGAGAAATGTGTTCTTCAATAGCCGTCAGAGCAGAATCTCTCCCAAGATTTCAGAGTCTTGGTTCTCCAGACCAGAAAAAGCCAGACTCGTCGATTTAGGACTTTTAACATTTTGTTTGACTGGATTGTACTTCTTTACCACCACCACCCTTTTTCCTCCCTCATTTCCAGATAATATACAGAACTCCAAAATAGCTTTGTTAAGGATTTTTTTGTGTGTGAGTTAATAATTTCCTTGAAATCATGTAAAATAGATTTACACAAACACCTTGTGAGTGATCGGTATTGGCAGTGTTCAAGAAACTGTTCAACAAAAGAAAAACATACTTCTCATTTTTTTCCTTCATTTTTTGATGGGAGGAAAATGTAAAACATTTTTGTTGTTGGTAATAGCATAATGACAGTGGGAGGGGGGGAAACAAGGGGATAAGAAAAATGTCATGATTTCATTCCAGTCCTGCCATATGTAACACTTACTCTGTTACCTAAATTTTATAGTTAGATCATATTCAATCTGCTTATTAAACTGTGTATTTACCAGTGGAGTTTTCTGCATTTGTTTTAGTTTCAGTAAGGATAATAGAGTTCCTCTCCTCTGCTTTCCTCAGAGGATGGCTCTTTAACATAGCCAGAGATGAGCCCTGTGGTTTGAAGGTGAGCTGTGAGGATGGGACTAAAATTGACATTCATCAGTTTATAAAGGCAGTCTTATCTGAGAATGCATCATTTTTTTCTCTGGATGATTATTTATTACATTTTGCTTGGTTCCTACATTTTGTAGGGTCTCAACATTGGCTCAAGAATGCTGTTAATATTTATTCTGTATTGATAATTGTCTTGCTACTACTTTAGTATTTTCTTCTCTAGCATAGCACTGTCATTTTTTGTGAAATATGGTTGTTTATTTATTACAATACTGAGTCATATAAATTTTCAATAAAAGCAGAAACTTTCTTACCTTAGACACTGCTGCTTTCTTGCAATAAAGCTGGACATTGGTTTGAGTGGAAGTTTGTGAATCCATAGACTTTTCATGTAGAAAATGTTCCTGTGGAATGCAGGGCAGAATACTGCGCTGTATTTGGAGCTGAGTAAGTTTACACCATCCCAGAGGGGCCCTGCTGACACACAAATTTGAATTAAAAGTAATTAGTCATACTCTTAAGCTATATAAATCATCATCTTTTTTGCAAAGGATTGTCTGTTAAATATTTGAGGAAATTTGTGATTCTACATCGCTGAAAAAAAAAACAATATCTTGATGAATTTTCTGTGTTACTACTTCTGTTAGTTTGTAATTATGTGAGGGAGAACTAAGTCTTCTGATAACCAGCATGTGTGTAGGTACTGAAGTGAAAGGAAGAGGGGTATTGCTGGGGGAGGGGAGAGTGTGCAGGTATGTGTGTATGAGATGAGGGAAAGAAGACTTATAACAAGAAGTTCTAGTGTACGGGGCAAACTGGTGATTCTATGGTAATTTCCTCTGCAGGGGTGTCCAAACAAAGAAAGCTCGTTCAACAAGTCTGGAAATTTAGAGAAAACAGTGAGCTAGCATTTATACTTTAGCCTAGATCACATATAAGTACGTGTGTGTGCAAAAGTACACACACACAAACCGATTTCGTTCAAAAAAAGCACGAAGCCATCTCCAGTTGCCACTCTTTCAAATTGATAAACACTTGCTGTGGTAGAATTCCATAATGACGAGGATTGTGTTTTTCTTAAGTTATTGAAAAGTTACTGGAACTGAATGAAATCGGGTGTTTACCCTCTCTATTTGAGCTGGAGAACCAAGAGCTGCTATTCTCTGGGGAAATCGCTCATAAACCCGTTCTAAGCCCGTGGAAACCGGTAGACGGCAATCTCCCTCCCCAAGCAGCCTGGAGTCTGGGCGGCCAGCACTACATTTACGCTGGGTTCGAGGAACCTTTCCTCCAGTGGGGCTTTGCCGAGAGCTTGTTCTCGCCCGCCCCGCAAGCCACTCCCGATTTGCCAAGTGACAAACCCCAGATTTACTAGGGCGCCCAGGGACCGCCTGGCTACCCCTCTACCTGCCCCCTCCAGCTTCAGTCTCGAGGCTCTCAGGGTTTCAATTTGGGCTGCTCTGTGGCGCCCGACCGCCCCTCAGCGGCAGTGGAGCGCGGACCCCGGGGTGCTGGCGGCGTCGGGCCTGACTGAGGCTGGGGCGCCGCTTCCAGAGTTGGCTGCGTGCTGCCCAGTGGCCGGCTTCCGAGAGCCTGCGCGAACCCTGAATGCTGGGGGACCAGGAACCCAAAAGCTGCGCAGCGGAAAAAGAGGCTATGGACCCTCGAACGAGCAATAAGCGTTGGCGGCAGGCTAGCTTGGGCACAGTCTGCGGGCCAGTGCAGAACTTCCGCCCCTGGCCGGGATCCCTAGTCCCCCAAGCCAAACCCCTCCCCCTGTCCCAAGTGTCCTCCAGAGTCTGGCCCGGCCTCCAGGTCACCTGGATGCTGGATCCGGTCTCGGGGCCTGGCTCCCTTGCCCCCTCCCGGCCTGGGGGCCTTGAGCTGGGACGGCTTCACCTCCTCCGGCGCTGTCCCCACATTCCCTCCATGCGCTGCGGCAGAGGTTGGAACAGTCGTGGCTTCTGGCCCAGCGTCTCCCACCTGGACATTTGCCTAACGAAGGCCGCCTCAATCCTCTGCACCGCTTTCAAGAAACTTTCATCTTAGTCTCTCTTCCTCTCTACTCTCCTCCCTCTCTCCTCTTTTTCTTTTCTTAATCCTGGGGTTTTATGGGCTGAGCATTAAGAAAATTCGCTTACAATTTGGGATTAGATAAATACTCTCATTAGGAAAAAAAAATCCGTGCTACTTGATACCTCCCGACTTCCCCGAGACTGGTGACAGCATCTGGAACCGAGAGCGCCGAACTCTCGAGCGGCGGGCCCTGGGGACAGCGCGGGCACATTCCAATGCGCACGGCGGTCCCACCTCGCTGAGCCGGACCCAAGTCGGGCGCTGCGGCTGCTGGCGAAATAGAGCCTGAAGGCGACAGGAATACGTGAGGTTGAGGGATGTGGCAAGGGTACGCGCCCGGTCACTGGAGGGCCAACCCAAGCACACAGTGCGCTGGCCAGAACTCTGGCAGTGTCGGGCACCCACTATGCGCGCCCCAGGATGTCCACATACTCCAGCCCCCAGGACCAGTGCGCTCCAGCCAGCACCTTTTCCCAGAACGCGGGTTGGGGATATATTTCGTTTTTTTCTTTAAACCTCAACACCAACCCTGTGGCTCCGAGCCCCGGGCGGCTGGCTGGAGAGCTGGCTGGCTGGACGACTGGCCTCGCGGGTTTTTCGCACTGCGCTAGCCTAAGGTGTGTCCCTGACTGGGTTAGCGCTCCTCTCTGAGGTTTTTTCCTCCTAAAGCTCCTCTCTCTCTTTATCTCCCTCCCTCCCTCTTATTTTTCCCCTCCTTTACTTTCGTTCTTTTATGCTGCTTTCTCTTTTTCTCTCCCTTTCGTGAATGGGCCGCGGTGTCTTTGTTCTGGAGAGAAGCGCCCGTGTCTCTGACTTTTGTGAACCAGAGAAGGATCTTGTACGACCTCCTTTTCTCCTTCTTACTCCCCCATTCCAACCCCTCCTTCCCTGCCCCTTTGATTAGATGTTCCCCCATCGTCCAAAAAAAAATGTAATTTCGTTGGTCTGGCGGCCACTTTCTTTGAACATTAGCTCGCTTTCAGCTCCAACTTCAATTAGAAGGAGTTGATTTTGAGAGATCAACAAAAGAACCGACCAAAGCCTTATTAAAGGTCCTAAGAAGATCTCCGGGTCCTTTGAGAAGCAGTTAAGGAAACAGTGTGCCCTCCATCATATTCTGTTACCGTATTTTATTCGGGTTCCAAAGGAAAGTGTCGCTCGGGGGAGGGGGAAGCACTTTGATGAGCGGCTGCCGCGGCCCCTTTTCACTCAGCGGGCTCCCCCTTCCTTCTCCGCCTCCTCCTTGCCCAACGCCCGATCCTCTCTCGGTGTCCGACCCCTCGGCCCTGGCAGAGCGGGCGCTCCCCGCCGAGATGCGCCCGGCGGCTGCTTGACTCACACTAGCACTTACTTCAGTCCAAACTTTTTACTCCGCCTGTTGGGATGGAGGTGGGGGGAGATTAGAAAGAAAGGGTAAGAATTCCTCGAAAGGGAGTAAAGTGCCTAATTTTCAGAAGGTGCCATTTAAAAGAATTGCCTCGCTTAGCGTTTGGACGAAAATACTTTTTGCGCTTGGAAAAGTCCCAGATAGAAGTGTTTGGGAAGTTTGTTCGGCTGGGAAATGGGCTGAGCCAGTACGAACAATCCGGGGAAATCGCCCTAAGGCTCCCCTCTGCAGGAGAAGGCTCCCCTCTGCAGCATGTGGAGAAATTGAGAGCTGGGTCTGTTGCCACCTTTCCCACCAGACTGTCCCTGATAGATGGAGACTGGGAAGCAGAGAGGAGGAAAAAAGAAAGTTTCCTATCAAAATGTTTGAATTGAGAAAGACGGTGTAAGTATGAAGGGAAGTGGATGCCGGACTCAAACGTTTCAGAAGAATCGCTTAAGATTTGCAAACACCTTTGGTAGGGACGGAAAACCCCAGGAGACGCCGAGGAACAGGTAAGTGGCGGCGTCTCCCCTGCGGGCTCTCTTCTCCGGCGCGGAAGTCTGGAGACGCCGAAGAGAGATCCGCGCACCCGGAGCTGCCTCAGTGCTCGACAAAGTAGCCGGCGCCGGCACAAGCAGCCCGCGGCGTTGGTCTCAGGTGGCAGCAAAGAGGAAAGAAACGCTGGGGTCCGCGGAGCCACTACAGGGGCCGAGGCCCGGGCTCCTCCAGCCGGCCGCCCCCGAGACATCGCGCTCACACCGGGGCGGCTGAGCCCGTGGTGCGCGGGAAAGCAAAGAAACCGGTTCTCCAGCACCTCGCCTCCTCTCCGCCACTCCCTAGCGAGAGCATGAGAAGGGGGTGAGAGGCCGGGTCAAGCCCAAGGACCCGCGGCCCCCTCCGCAGCCGAGACTAGGGCGCTCTGTTCACCTCTCTTGCTCAGCTCTGAACCGCATTTGCCAGCGGAGCCCGAGAGTTAGCGCGCAACCGGGGCGGGGCAGGCGGGCGGTGAGGGCGGGGTGTAGGGGCGAGGGAGGGCGGGGGTGCGCGGAGGTAACCCCCAACTCGCGCAGCCATTGCCCGGTTCCCTGTCACTCAGCCCGCCCGGGTCCCCCTATTGGCGGCCTACCCGGTTACGCACTTGCCTCGCGTTCACATACCCCGGGAGGGCAGTAGAAAGGTGATCAATCTTCATCAGGCTACATTTCCAATCACCTAAACAACCGAGCAAGACAAGCCACTCCGACAAGGTAAATCGCTTGATTTATTTAGTTTGCAAAGTGACTCTGCAGGACTTCCCAGTCCCCACCACCTCCACGTTGCACCGTGAAGGCCGGGGCAAACGGCGAGCCACCTCCCAACTCTGCCCCCTCGAACACCTCCCCCCCTTTGCGGTCCCTTGGCGCGATCCCGGGAGAGGCAAGGTCCTGAGAGAGCGTGGGGGCTTTGCAAAGCGTATATGCAATAAAGTGAAACCTGGAGGGACACGCACAAAGCTACGGGAAAAAAAAGATAGAGATGGGAGGAAGTTGGGAAAAGAAAGAAACCCGGGGGTCCTGGACCAGCAGCGGGGTGATTCCTGTGCTGCTCTGTTTTTCAGGTTGGCTGCCCAGCGGGGCTCTGTGAGGGCTCCAGGTAGATGGTGAGCGGTCCTGGCAGCTGAGGGCAGGTAAGGAGAAAGCCGCGGGGTCCGCCCGGGACTTCAGGAGCGCGTTGGTTACTCTTGCCTCTCGCTCCTCAAATGGATCCCCTCTTCCCAGGTCCTCGGCAGGTGGGCGGAGCTGGGGGAGCGGCCTGACTCCCCTCTTGGTCGCTGAGGACCCCTGAGCGCTGCCACGGCTGGGTGCTCCCTCCCCCGCCTGCTCCGAAGTAACCCAGCTGAAGTGCTAAGTTTGGAGAAAGTCTTTGAAAAGTCACGCTGTAGTCTAGCAGAACCGCCGCAACTTAAGTCCGGTTTTCTTTCGGCCCCAAAGCCCTGGCTATTTCCCTTCCCATCCCATTCTCTGTAATCTGGGCTCTTCCGGCCTCAAGACTTGGATCCCGGCACACAAGCGGGAGCCAGGGCTAGGGGGAGCTTATTGATCTCCAACTTCTTACCCTGAATTCCCTGGTTGGAATCCATGGCCTGTTCTAAAAGTACCCGCGAAGCGGGGTGTAGCTAAAGGCCCTCTGGGGGCGCAGTCCTACTCGCAGCTCCCCTTCCTCATCCCTGATAGTAGCGCCTCGAGTTAGGGGCAGCTGCGGAAGCGAGGTTTCGACCTTCCACCGCGGGCCTGCGTGGCTCTGCTGCTGAGGCCTAGTTCTCTATTCTCGTGTCCTGGGGCCGCGGGTTTACCTGGCAGGATAGTAGGGAGCCCAGGCGGGCTCCCAATCTCGGAGCTAGACCAGTCACCCTTCACCTTCTGCGGGGCCCTCCTGTCCACAGTCCGTAGTCAGCAGAAAGAAGGCCTGCTGGGTCTGTGCGGTAGACGAAGGGCCCTGACCACAGCTGAGGCCCCCCTTGACCCCTGGAATCGCCTCTACAGTGGCCCCTTTGGTATCCTCTGGCCGCCTCTGCGAGGCCTGGGCCCGGTCACTGCATTTGAGGTGTGGTGGGATAAGCTTGAATGATGATTGTGGGCTCTGGGGCAGGGCATAGCCGTGGAGACCTTGAAAGGAACGGGCAATATGTCCCTGAGAGGCCCAGGCCCAGATGTAATTAGCCCTCCACATTGCCTCATTTTGAACCACTGTATTGGTACTGCTTTTGAAAACAGTTGAAACAAAACGAAACAATCCTTCACGCTCTGAACAGCCGTCTGTCTGGGGGCCAAGTGAACGTTCGCTTGTGCAAAATGAAGCTGGTTTCCTCCCGGCTCAGAATTTTGTCTACCGGGAGTCCTCAAACTACGGCCTGCAGGTCACATGAGGCAGTGTGATTGTATTTGTTCCCATTTTGTTTTTTTACTTCAAAATAAGATATGTGTAGTGTGCCTAGGAATTTGTTCATTGTTTTTTAAAAAAACTATAGTCCGGCTCTCCATCGATCTGAGGGACAGTGAACTGAACTGGGCCCCTGTTTAAGTTTGAGGACGCCTGACACTCAGCGCTTTCGGCTCTGACCTCCCCTATCTGGCCCCTCTTTTAACTTTTTCTCACTCCTAAAGACAGAGTGTCTTTAGCTTGTTCCGAGGCCCCCAACAGACAGACGATCCAGAAAAGTTTACTTTTCAAAGAAACTGTGGTCTCTGGGCTAAGGCCTCTGGAGCCTAATTGGCTGCCCTGTCCATTCTGTAGCATGTGCCCCTCTCCCCATCCCGGGCTCCTCAACACAAACAAGACCTGGAAGCCAAGGGTGGCTCCTATCCACGGTTTTGTGTGTCTCCTGTCTCCACAGGCCAGGCCCACAGAGGCAGCAGAACTTGAAGGACTGCGTGGTGGGAGCCCTGCATTGCTCCCGGTCCAGCCCCCCTGGATCCTTCGGGGAGCCTCCACCCAGCTGTTAGCATGATGTCTTACCTCAAACAACCCCCATATGGCATGAACGGGCTGAGCCTGGCCGGGCCTGCCATGGACCTCCTACACCCCTCCGTGGGCTATCCTGGTGAGAACCGGCACTTTCTTCCCTCCCCTCAACCCCTGCAAATGCTGAGGACCCCCAGCCTCTTGGGTTTGAGCACATGCTGTGTTGCCTAGTCTGTTTACAACGCAGGGCCCAGCAGGGGCACGGGGCAAAGTCTCTGTGGGTAAGGTGGACAGGGCGGAGAAAATGTGCAATGTGTGCCTGATAGGCCTGGTCACACCAGCAACATTTCTCCTGTTGTAGTCCCACCACTAGTACAAAATGCATTTACCCACGGTTTCTTTCCCATGGGCAGTTATTTATTTATTTATTTATGAATCTATTCCTTTCCCCTCAACATTCGAAGAGTAATCTGGACATTCTCTAGGCCCTTACATCACAAGCCAAACTTCCCTTATGCGGCAGGCTGGACTGAAGGAGGATTCATCCTTCCCAATTAAATCTTACTGTAGATCAATGGCCAACACCAATTTTTGCTGTGCTGTAGTGGATGACTTGAGCCAAACCCTGGGTTTCTTTTCTAACTCCCACTCCCATTCCCTTGGAAAGTGTTTTCCAGGTCGTGTTTCTCCCTGTTCCCTATCTCTCATAGCCTGAAAGTGTGTGTGTGTCTGGGGAGTGGGGGGATGCTAGAGGTGGAGAAAGGGAGGTTGTAAGACTTCTCTTGCTATTTTAACCTCTGAGAGGCTGGTAGCGAGGCAGCCCCAAAGTCTGGAAGTCCTAGCTGCACACAAACGCTTCCTCCCACCTGTGGCCTTTCAGGCTTCCTCCTTCGCCCCGGGGGAGTTTCTTTTGCTGCGAGTTCAGCTTTCTCTAGCCACAGCCTAGCTCTGGGCCCACCAGGGGCCTGCGAGAATCCTCCAGCGCTGGTCTGAGTGGCCACCGCTGACCCGAGGCGCCCCCGCGTGTTCCCTCAGCCACCCCGCGGAAGCAGCGGCGGGAGCGCACCACCTTCACGCGCTCACAGCTGGATGTGCTCGAGGCGCTCTTCGCCAAGACTCGCTACCCTGACATCTTTATGCGCGAGGAGGTGGCGCTCAAGATCAACCTGCCTGAGTCCAGAGTCCAGGTGCACACTCTAGGGGATTCTGGCCCGTGTAAGGGGAACTGGGACGGGTCGGAGAAAGTCTGGGTAGGGTGCTTTGGTGTGGGGTTGGGGTTTCGGACTGGGCAGCCCCTCTCGAACTCCCCCTAGCGCTAGTCTTTGGTCAAGGAAAAGGGCCAAAGTTAAAGGAAATGGCTTAGAGCCCTAGATCTCTGGCCCTTGGCCCTGGGGCGCTTTCGGTACCAGTGTGGAAAGTCCATTCTAGGATTAAGGGAGCGCGAATTAGGCTCTTGAAGGGTAAAATGCCCTAAGAACCCTACACTTGCCCCTGCCTCCTCCCCCCTTTTAAAATCTTTTTTAGAGAGAGAACGGGTCTCACTGGTTCCCAAGCTGCATTTGAATTCAAGATGATCCTCCCGTTTCATCTTCCCGAGTAATATGGGCGGTGGGCAACTTCTTTGGCCTCTTAGAGACCTGAATTCTCCTTTCACCCTGGCATCCTCGGGACCCTAGAAATGGAAGAGGGAGACTGGCCCGAGCCTGGTGCTCTGCCTGGGAATGCACTCCACCTGTGGTGCAAGTCTGGCTTTCTCTTCTTGGAAAGGAGGCCAAGCTCAAAACCCTGCTGCTGTCTTTACTATTTCTGCCTTTGAGATGAAAGGACTCCAAATACTGTTCCGATTCTAACTCAGAACTCTCCTCAAGGATGTTTTGTCTCACCTTCTTTACAGGAAGGCTTGAGAAAGGACCAGGAATGCAGTGCCTAGTGTCAGGGCCCTCCAAGAGGAGTGAAAACTTTATGACAGACCATCCCACTTGGTTCTCTACCCAAAGTCAAAAAGTCCAACAAAATCTCAGCCAGGCTTCCTTCCCAAGTACTCAGTGCTGCCTTCTGTTCAGCCTCCAGCCTTGCTCCTGCTTCCACCCAACCATTCGCCCAGACCAGTTCTGGCCTCTAGGAACTAACTCAGTGAAAAAGCTGCGGCCTTCAAGTTGGTGTCCCTCACTCCGTTCCTCTGTACCTCTCTGTTGTTGCCTGAGCTGTGTTCATAGAAAACACGGCTTCCAAACATACATGTGTTTGTGGGGAAGCAGTCAGTCGGCAACAATTTAGAGACTGCAGAACTTATGGCTGGGCAGACGCAAACGTTCCGCCCGGGGGCAGAGTTGCACCAAGGGTAGAGAGGTGCCCAAGCTATTCTGAAGCCAGCTGAGGGCTTTGAGCAGTAGGGTGGGGAGTGAGGGTGGAGGAGCTGGGAAAGCAGGTGGGGGCAGGGTCTGGCAGGTCTGGAGACCAGGAGGGGCAAGACCAGTAAGGGACGGGAGATTCTGGACTCGGAGGGGGGTCCAAGGGGCAGGGGAGCAGCAAGCTCTGCTTGCCCTCCTGACCTGCTCCCCACCATCCGACCCACTGCAGGTCTGGTTCAAGAATCGTCGGGCCAAATGCCGTCAGCAGCAGCAGAGTGGGAGCGGAACCAAGAGCCGCCCAGCCAAGAAGAAGTCCTCTCCAGTGCGGGAGAGTTCGGGCTCCGAAAGCAGTGGCCAATTCACGCCGCCAGCTGTATCCAGCTCCGCCTCGTCCTCTAGCTCGGTGTCCAGCTCCTCAGCCAATCCAGCGGCTGGGGCGGCTGGAGGGCTAGGTGGGAACGCGGCAGTGGCAGCCGCACCGTCGCTGAGTACACCTACTGCCTCATCCATCTGGAGCCCTGCCTCCATATCGCCAGGCTCAGCGTCTGCGTCCGTGTCAGTTCCGGAGCCACTGGCAGCCCCGAGCAACGCCTCGTGTATGCAGCGCTCCGTAGCTGCAGGCGCCGCCACCGCAGCAGCCTCCTACTCCATGTCCTATGGCCAGGGCGGCAGCTACGGCCAGGGCTACCCTGCGCCGTCCTCTTCCTACTTTGGCGGCGTGGACTGCAGCTCATACCTAGCGCCCATGCACTCGCATCACCACCCGCATCAACTCAGTCCCATGGCACCCTCCTCCATGGCTGGCCATCATCACCACCACCCGCACGCGCACCACCCGTTGAGCCAGTCCTCAGGCCACCACCACCACCATCACCACCACCACCACCAAGGCTACGGTGGCTCCGGGCTTACCTTCAACTCTGCCGACTGCTTGGATTACAAGGAGCCAGGCGCCTCCGCGGCTTCGTCCGCCTGGAAACTCAACTTCAACTCACCCGACTGTCTGGACTATAAGGACCAAGCCTCTTGGCGGTTCCAGGTTTTGTGAGCCCAGGAGTGATAGACAAGAAACGCAACTACCTGCTCCCTCTGTGGTCCCCATCCCGTTGCTGCTGCTGCACCGCCCGCCTTTGCCTCGGCTTCTCCAAAACTTAATTTTCATATCCCCAAAAGATGCCCATTGCCTGCACTGCTGCCCCCATTTCTGCGCCACTTGCTTGGGGGTTGTGCAAACCCGCTTACTCCTTGAATGGAGGGACCGGTGCTTCGGCTTGACCCACAAATTATATACAGGAGAGCTGTTTGCCACCGCCAAACTCCTAAGTCACCCTAGTCTTTCTGGACAACTATTATGCACTTGCAGCCTTCGGAGGCTTTTTGCTCTGACCCGCTGTTTAGAATAAACTTTTATTTATTCTTTTGGACACTGGAGTCTAACTGGCGTGTTTCCGCCTATTGGAGTACACCCCCACACAACTCCAAATCAAAACAACCTCTGTTTCTCCCACGCAGACTGCCGCCCCTTGAGCTGCCCTCGATTGCGCTCCACGCCTGCAAGCCAGAGCTTCCCCACGTTCCTTCCTCCTGAGCATAGAGCGCTGGGGCGCGACCCGCGGGAGGAGTGCGCCCCCAGCCTTCCACGCACAGAGTCGCTTCCTGCCCTGCCCTGCGCTGGACTGGTTTAAGCTTCCGCCTTGGCGGGAATGCTGTACATAGTTGGGCCCGTTCCAGGGACCACTTAAACTTTTTAGTTGCTATTGGTTGAACTGAACATATCTCGTCTTAGCGCCCAGAAAACAGAACTTTAAGATATATACAGCACATATATATACACATATATATAAAACAAAAGCAAAAAATATTTTCCCTTTGTCCCCTTCCTCTCTTTCTCAAACGATGGCGCTTTCTCTTTTTCAGTTGTTGCAAAGCTGTCCTGCTCTCTTCGCATCTTCTCCCTCTGTATTTATTAACGAGAACCACTTCGTTCCAGGAAGCTGGGCGCGGAGGACCAGGAGTGTGGAGGAAACAGTCAAGTGAGGGTACAGAGGTGGGGTTCGGCTGGGTAGGGGCTCAGCACTGAGCCCCTCACTCCTTGTAAGCACAGGGTCTCCGTTCCGATTTAGAGACCAAAACCAAACCCACCAACCCCCCCAAAAGATTAAAATACAGCATTATGAAAAAACAAACCCAGGCCCCAACCCCCATTTCTAATTCCTCTGTCGGCTTCTCTCTCTCTTTAAACATCCTTGTTTTGTCTAGTGAGTTCTTAGTGCACCTTCATTCTCTGAAATCTGCGGAGAGCCCGCGCCTGTGTATCAATTTTGGCTTTGGCCGCTTTGTCCAGTAGGTGGGAAAGTAATTTGTAAATTTGATTTGTCTGATGTGAAGATTACAAATTACTTGTTGAAATGTATGGCAGTCCCCCTCCTCCTCTTTATCTACATTATTTCCCGAAAATAAATGCAAATTAATGAATGGCTTGTCATTGTTGCTCCTCTGATTCCAACCCCCTCAGTCCCACTGTGTGGGAGGGGGTGCTAAAAGCGAGTGCCACTCCGTGTCAATAACCTGCGTGTTAATGACCCGCGTGAAGCTGGAGACCAAAGAATGGGGCGGGAGGTTTGGCAGGAGGAGCCCCCAGTAAGTTTCTCTTAGGGAGTGTCCTCCACTACCCCTGCCCCTCCGCGTCAGCCTGGCCTCTTCCCCCAGGCGTTTTGACCCCGCATCCCCCTCACCATCCAGGACAGAGACAGGTGTCAGGACTCAATTCCTGAAGTAATTCCTTTCTCTTCAGAGGCAGGAGCCTGGCACTGATTTCTTCACCCTAATTGCCTACACCAGAAAGAAGAGGGGGAGGGGAAGAGGGTCTGGAGGCGGGAAAGGATAGGGTTGTAATGCTTTCAGAGCTGAGCCAAAAAGGAAAAGAAAGCAAAATGACAAAAGACCGATCCGTGTCCTGCATGTTGGCAGCGGACAACCTTCCTTTCTGCTGAGCTGTCCCGGGTGGCTTCACCACGGCTGGGGGATCCGAGTCATTCCTTCCACGTGCCGAAATGTCCCTCTAATCCCTCAGCCTATGCCAGAAGTAGCCCGATTATCTTTCTTCGTAAAGTTTCCTTAAAACATACAAGTATGTAACTTGGAAAAGTTGACAAGGACGCGTTTCACTTTGGTAGGGGATGAAGACGCCTGGGTTGCAGCTGGGGAGCGGGAAGGACAGTTCCATCTCACTCTGAGGGAAGACGGGGCTGGGGTAGGGGTTGCTCCCCCAGGAAATTCAGGGCCTGAGACTGTCCGTACTGTTTGGCTTGAAACCTCCGGAGTGTAAAGCCAAGAAGCTGTTCAATGTGTCCACGGGTGGGAAGGAACTGAGGAAACAACAAAAAAGTTTCTTGCGAAGTGACCAACATCCCCTGTTTTTTAAATTCTGTGTGAGACCTGAGAACACTCTGTAAGAACGACCCCTCCCCCAGTGTCTGCGCCCAGCAAGGTCGCAACGCTGCGAGCCCTGGCTGTAGAAAAGGTTCCCTGGCCGCGTCCTCCCTCCGGATTCAATAGGCCCTGCTGTGCCGCACCCTTCCCACGCCAAAACCGCTCATCCCAGACTCTGTAAAGGCCCACAGGAGGGCGCAGCCGCCGCCCCTCCGCCCCCGGCCCAGCGGCGCCGCCCCGGGCACGCAGGCTCTGAAGGTAGGGCCGGTCGGTGCAGTCTCCCCCTTAGGCGGCGCCTCCCGCTGAACGCGAGGTCAAGGCCGACCTGCTGCTGGGCCGAATCCGCACGTGCCAGGGTGGCCGGGCGGGCGGCTGGGGCAAAGAGGTTTCCAGCTTGCGCCGCACCAGCCTAGGCACCTGGGCTGCGGAGACTCCCAGGCTCTTCCCTCAGCAAACCCGGTGCTGCCCCGGACCGCTTTGGCTGGAGCAGCAGCTGCCAATGCCGCTAGAGGCCCAGGTGCTGAGATGCTGAGGTGCTGAGGTTCCTCCACCTGCAGCTCTCTGAGGGGAGTTCTGTGGGGTCCAGCGTTCCCCTTGGCTACTAGGCGGAGACCTGACTTTAAACTTGCTTGGACAACCGTGTGGCCTTGGGAGCAAGGTACTCAAATCCCTGGACCTCAGTTTCATCTCAGCTTTTATTTGGCCCCACTTGGCCAGGGATTTCCAGAACTTCACACTTTAGGTGGAGACTGGGGCGGGAAGGTGAGACACTACCCTCCCTGACCCGACTTCCTGGGGGGCGTTTAGAAGCCTCGGCACCTCCATACTAGGCAGGAAGGGGTCAGCGGCCAGGCGCAAGGAGGCTGGACGGGAGTTCCCGCCCCGCGGTCGAGGCTTCGAGAAGAGGCACGTGCTTCTCCCAGGACCTCCTGGCGGGTGCCGAAGCCCCGCGGCGCTAAGTGGAAACCAGGAGCCGGGGAGGCACCGGGGCCTAAAGGGCCGCCGCGCCACCTCAGGCTGCCGGGACGCTGGAGCCTGGGGGAGCGGGGTGAGTGCGCAGCCGGCCGGTGGGGGCGGCGGAGGTGGCCCAGAGTCTCCGGGCGACAGCCGCGGCGGGAACACGCAGACGGCCCCTCCCGCGCCTCCCGGCCACCTGTTAACTGGCAGGGTCTTTGAGAACTGTCCTCAGTTCGCCCTTCTCTCGAGGGAAGAAGTTTGTTCTGTGTGGGTTTTGGTGTTCGTGACCAGAAAAAAATAGAACTGAGGCAACCTCTGGAGCTTTAAGTAACCTCGGAAAATTAACAGCGTTAAGACGTCAGCAGTTTTCTTTCTTTGAGTGCTCAACGAAATCTTCACTTTTCCTACTCATCCCTTGTGTTCTCTCCTCACACCGTAGGGGCAAGAATGTCTACCCATAGATGAACGTGTGTGAGGTGCTGCAGTAGTAAAGGATGGGTCGTATTTGTGATTTTTAAAGATTGTTTCATCTTAAAACTTTCTCGAGGGCACTGCTTTAATTTGCTGAAGCTGTGACAGGATTTGGAGAAGTTACCTCGTTGGTTGATCTTTTCTGTAATCTTTTATACAAGCTACTGAAACTCTTTTCTAAATTGCGTATATGTATATTTTTTATTTTTGAGGAAAAATCCTTAAAGCTGTAGGGTATCAAATGTGAAGAGGAAACATGACTGAGAGGAAAAACAGGTTAAAAACTTATTGTCAGCAAATTCTTGTCTGCCAAACTACAGAGACCAAAAAATTGAGTAGTCCTATTTTTTGTGTCGAAAGAAAATTACTAGTTTTTTCATGTGTTTTGTGCAAGATAGCAGTTACCACAGCTAAATTATGATTTTTTAAATTGTGGAAATAAAAGATAAACTCAACTCTGGCAGAATTAATTAATGTTAATTATGTCATTAGTGCCTGATGACAGGCACTAGGGTTTTCTTTAGAGGCAGAGAAACAAAATGTATCTGATGTACAAATACAGTTAATATATACATTATTGGTAAAAAGGATCTGTATCATTACTATTCAAGACCAAAAAATTACTTGGCTTCTGAGGCAGAATTAATTTAAGAACAGCAATAAGATATCTTTATAAAATTCTCTAATTAAAAACAGAAAAAGTTCTTAAGTTATTCTATATTTTCCACACTTTCTCTCCCTTCCCCCATACATTTTAATGTTTAAAATGAAAAAAAAAATCTCATTTAAGAAATATTTATATCCAATGATACATTTAAAAACCACCACTTTGAAAATGAATACAAAATAACAATGCACTGCTTATTTATTTGACAGCAAGAAAACATCTTTATTATCTTAAGGAATCTGTTTTAACAAATGTTTGGGTGTCTAGCCTGTTTTTGTTTTTTTGAAAACCAGAAACTTTTTTGGCTATGTTTAGTAGAGAGTTCCTGATAAAATAGAGGGTTCCTGAATCTGTTTAAATAAATGTTTGGGTGTCTAGCCTTTTTTGTTTTGTTTTGTTTTGTTTTTGTTTTTGAAAACCAGGAGCTTTTTTTTTTGGCTATGTTTAGTAGAGGGTTTCTGATATACCTCTTTAATTATCCTGTTGATATTTACTGATATCTGAAAAAAGAGTTGATTTTTTTTTTTTTTTTTTTTGGAGTTGGGGAATATCTCATTTTGATCAACGATTCTTTAATTCTGTTTTAAGACTAAGTTGGATTTTACTTAAAATACATTAGGTGCAGTTCTTCAAAAGTTTTAGAAAATCAAAAATATTTGCAAAAAACTTCAATAATTTAGGCGAAATGACAGTTACATCACATAGCCAAATTTGAAATTGCTTTCAGTTTTTTCTTAGAAAAAAAGGGTATAGTATGCTTGAAACTAGAATGCATATCACTCTAATTTATGAAATTGTACACTTACGTTTCTACAACTATTAATTGAAAGATAAGAATGTGTTTAAAATATTTTGGAGTTCTTTCTAATCAAATAGGACTTAGGCTCCATTTAATCAATGATAACCTATCAAAATTTAAAAATTGAAAATCCATTGTGTTTACAAAGATTGTGTTTCTTTTACCCCCTTTGGATCCCTCACTTTGTGGCTAATACAATCAAAGGAACAAAATTGCATTCCATTCCAAAGGTCACAAATGCTTTTTTAAAAAGGTTAATCTTTTTTGAACAGCTTATGAAAATGATTTTAGAAAATTTTAGAAATTATTTTAAAGTGGATTCTTAAACTAGGACCTAAGAAACTTGAGTCAAAAAATTAGGGGGCATTGAAGTGGATTATAAATAAATCATAACTGCTTTAGACACTTGGGGTTAAAACTACAATATAAGAATAAATGGCCTCTGCTTTGACAGCTTGGTGTCTAAAGAGTGTATCAAATATTGTTGGTACACAGATAAGTACTAACATATCAAAGCTCTAATTGCTTGTAAGATATACAGTTGTTTGTCAAAGCTATTTCAATATAGGAATCATTTTCTTTTGAAATTTTATTTCAAATATATTATAAAAAGAAATTATAAAACAGGTTTATACTCTTTGAAGAATAACAAAATATTCATGGATCAATAAGTTTTACACAAATACTGAAAAGTAGATTCATAGTTGGTTACGGTATCAGTGTTTAAATTCAGTGTTGCATAAAATATGTCTATGCTTCATGGATTTTGTTAAATCCTTTAGAGTAGTAACTATTACTATAATACCACTTTTTAAGAGAGAAAAACACTTTAAATCATAGAATATAAAAGATCTGTAGGCCTTGGTAAATTCATAGGGTTTCTTTCTTGGTGGAAGAAATATGCTTTATTTCTGTTTTTAGTGAAAGAGAACTCAGAGCATTTATTTTTTTTGTTTGCCTGAGGATGAATGTTAGACCTCATGTAAAGCCATAACTTTAATCTCAAGTTTATGGCTGGTGACTCCCAAATAAAGAACAACTACCATACCTGCACATCCACTGAAAAAAAGGCCATTGGATTTTAGCTCTTAGAAAGTTAATGATATGATGTCTGTGACTTGCTCCAAAATAATTGAAGAGGAGTGGGTTGAGTACAGATGAAACAAGGTTAGCCTTGAGTTGATAACTATAGAAACTGAGGGAGAATGTGTAAAACTTTATTATTCTGTACTTTTTTAGATTTAAATTTTTTTCCATAATAAAAAATGAATTAAAAAGATATTTATTAGTTTGTAGAAAGTAGTCTTTGCAATAGGTTGAGGAAATTGAATTTCCATTATTTGGAGTTTATATGGTATTATTCATATCTATTGTTTTCTTTAATTCGCTGAGTCTTGTGAAGTTGGTGGTGGTAAAGTGAGCCTGAGTGGTTTGTTACTTATTCAAGGTTATGTAGTTGGCAGATCGCAGATCTTGGTCTTGCTATAAGAGCTACCCAAATTTTTTAGTATGTTCACATTAACGATACTATATCATGTAAGAATCAATTTAGCAAATTAACATCAACAAAACATGCTTTATCTAAAGTAAAATTTGAGTTTTGGTAATTGTGATTTACTTGCTTAGAAATTCTTACCTCTCTTTCTGGGTATGACTTGAGATTCATTTTAATGAGTTGTCAGAGAGATATTAATAGAGCACTAAATGAGGAAACCAGTCTGATACCAAGTCTTGTCTTTCCATTTCCCTTATTAATTCCTTACCAATATCAATACCTTACTAACGTTAATTTCTAAGTATTTGAAAAATTCCTTATTACTTGGTTCATGTTTATGAGTAATGTTTCCTGTTTTTGATGTATTTTGCTCCTTAGAACATTGCTTTGCTACATTATACAAGCTCTAATTCAGGGAAAATTGTGTAAACCAGAAATGGAGTTGGGATTAGATCAGTGGTTCTGATATGAGGCTTAATTTAATTTATTTGTAAACAAACATTCAGGTTGTTTTGTTTTGTTTTGTTTTGTTTTGTTTTTGAGACATAGTCTCACTTTGTTGCCCAGGCTTCAGTGCCTTGGTGTCAGCCTAGCTAACAGCAACCTCAAACTTGTGGGTATAAGGCATCCTCCTGCCTCAGCTTCCTGAGTAATTTGGGATTATAGGCACCCTCCCCGCCATGACACCTGGCTAATTTTTCTATTTTTAATAGAGACCTGGTTTTGCTCTTGCTCAGGCTGGTCTGGAACTCCTGAACTCAAGGGATCCTCCTGCCTCAGCTAGAATTGCAGTTGTGAGCCACGCCTAGCCCAGAATTTTTTTCTAACTACACTAAATGGAAACTTCTATTTTTGAGTTTTGAAGCTTGTAGCTTAGTTTAAAATTAAAATATATATCACTGAAGGTAAATCCTTGTCTTTTTAGGGTAAATTTTATTTTTCAGAGTTAAGTCTGGAAATTTAAAAATGGACTAAATAAGTTGGGTAATAGAAATTACATTATAGGTTTCCTTTATTGAAAGACAAAGAGCAGAAATTTTATTTAAATTACACCTTTAGGGCCCGGCAGAGTGGCTCACACCTGTAATCCTAGCATTCTGGGAGGCTGAGACAGGAGGATTGCTTGACCTCAGAAGTTCAAAACCAGCCTTAGCAAGGTGGACAGAAAAACATTGTGGCAGGTACCTATAGTCCCAGCTACTCAGGAGGCTGAGGTAAGAGGATAGCTTGAGCCCAGGAGTTTGAGGTTGCTGTGGACTATGATGCCCTGACCCTCTACCCAGATCACCAGAGTGAGACTCTGTCTGAAAATAAATAAATAAATGAATGCACCTTTATTTCTTCAGTATTTTTAAACCCTCATCTCATGCTTCCATTCCTCTCAATGACCTCTTCAGTCTTCTCTTTACCTGATACAAAAAATAAAGGTCTATTAATGTTTATTATGTTTGGGGAAAACAACTAGCACCTATTTTCTCCCTGTATTTTCTCTTGAAGCATAAACCTTACCATGTACTCAGGTCAGTGTTGATAATCCTGCATACCTTTTTATTTGAACTTTTTATTAGGAATTGAGATTTGTCTTTACCTTGATATTACATTATAATCAATAAGTCAGCTAAACCTTTTTTCCCCAAGAGAAATCATAGGTCAGTGGAGGTTCTAATGCGAAGAGAAACCTAAGAAGTTAGAGTAAGTCTTTCTGTACTCTTCGCTCTTGGCATAGTGCCAGATACAAGGTAGGACTCAACAGTGTTTGTTGAGTGAATAAAAGAGTGAAATCCATTCTCTCCACAGACACAGATAGCAGCAGTTCCAGCTGTGGTTTCCTTCTCAGTTTATTCTGTAACCAACATTAGAATGAAACCGTTCCCATAAATAAGGGGCATAAGCCCTTCTTAATGAAAAAAATGGAGTTCAGTCATCACCCAGGAAGTAGATTTATATGTAATTCTTTTCAAATACAGAATTACCTTTTTTTGTTGTGGTATTCAAAGTTTGTTTTGAATGGGTCTGATAGCATGCTTTCTTAGTCTCTTTTAATTATTCTTAGAATTAAACTTTTTTTTTGAGACAGAGTCTTACTATGTCACCCTCAGTAGAGTGCTTTGGCGTCACAGCTCATAGCAACCTCAAACTCTTGGCCTTAAGTGATCCTCTTGCCTCATCATTCCAAGTACATGGGACTGCAAGTGCCCACCACAACGCCCACCTATTTTTTTTCGTTGCAGTTGTCATTGTTGTTTAGTAGGTCCAGGCCAGGTTTGAACCTGCCGGCCTCCGTGTATGTGGCTGCCGCCCTAACCACTGAGCAATGGGTACTGACGCAGAAATAAACTTTTTGGTTATTTCCTCAGTATCACATCTCTTGTTAATTATAATACCGTGTCAAATAGTTCATTAAAGTTTTGAGTTATAAAATTATTTTAAAGTTCGAGCAGCGCCTGTGGCTCAAAGAAGTAGGGCACCAGCCCCATATGCTGGAGGTGTGGGATTCAAACCTGGCCCTGGCCAAAATGATTTAAAAGTTCGTAAAATTCATATGTACATTTTTACCAAATGGTTATCAATTTAACACCATGTAATCACTATCCCTAGGTCGAGAAGTAGAATATTATTGGGACCACAGAATTTCCCTAGGTATCCCTTACACATCATCATCTCTTCTGTTTCTCCAGAGGTAACTATTATCCTCCTTTTATATTTATTTATTAAATCATAGCTGTGTACATTAACACAGTCATGGGGTACAATGTGCTTTTTTTATATACAATTTGAAATATTTTCATCAAACAGGTTAACATAGCCTTCATGGTGTTTTCTTAGTTATTGCATTAAGACATTTATATTCTATATTTAGTAAGTTTCACATGTACCCTTGTAAGATGCACCATAGGTGTGGTCCCACCAATAATCCTCCCTCCACCCATCCTCCCACCTACCCACCTCTCCCTTTCCCCTTTCCCCATATTCTTGGGCTATAATTGGATTATAGCTTTCATATGAAAGCTATACATTAGTTTCATTTCAATACTTTTTCTTCCATTCTTGATATACTTTGCTAAGAAGAATATTCCAGCTCCATCCATGTAAACATGAAAGAGGTAAAATCTCTATCTTCCTTTAAGGCTGCATAATATTCCATGGTGTACATATACCGCAATTTATTGATCCATTCGTGGGTTGATGAAATGACAACAACCACAACAATGACAACTACAACCAAAAATTAGCCAGGCATGTGGCGGACGCCTGTAGTCCCAACTATTTGGGAGGCTAAGGCAAGAGAATCACTCAAGCCCAAGAGTTTGAGGTTGCTATGAGCTGTGATGCCACAGCATTCTACCCAGGGAGACAGCTGGCAACAATGTCTCAAAAAAAAAAAAAAAAAAATGAACAAGCCACAGATAATGCAATTTTAAATATAAACATAATCTAAGTGAAAACACTTATAAAACAGTATAATTTTACGCACATAAGATTTAAAACAGGCTAAATAAGAGTTTGGAGCAGGTTTAAGCTATTGAATGGTGCCACTCTGAACACTCTTTTATATATATCCTGATGCACATAAGAAGGCAAATCTCTAGAATATATTCTAGGGGGGAAATTTCTGAGCCTTAAGAGATGTATATTTTCAACTTGACTAGAGATTGGCATAATTTTCCAAATAGGTTGTGTTAGCTTACATTGCAAAATAGTGAAAGAGAATTCTAGTTGCTCTGTATCTTTGACAAAACTTAGTATGGTTGGACTTCTAAAATTTTATCTGTCTGTTGGGTGTGTAGTGATATCTCATGGTGATTTTTAATGTGTATTCTGATTGTTGATGAGATTGAACCTCTTTTCTTATGTTTGTTGTATTATTTGTATTTCTTCTTTTGTGAAGTGGCTATTCTGATATTTGCCTTTATTCTATTAGATTGTCTGCCTTTTCCCTGATTTTTAAGTGTTCTTTTTTTTTTGAAATTTATTTATTTTTTTTTTATTGTTAAATCATAGCTGTGTACATTAGTACAATCGCCTGTACCCATTCTAAGATGCACCATAGATGTGGCCCCATCCATTACCCTCCCTCTACCAAAACCTCCCCCTTCCCTTCCCCTTCCTTGGCCCTTTCCCCATAGTCTTGTGCTATAGTTCGGTTATAGCCTTCATGTGAAAGCTATAATTTAGCTTCATAGTAGGACTGAGTACATTGGATACTTTTTCATCCATTCCTGAGATACTTTGCTAAGAAGAATATGTTCCAGCTCCATCCATGTAAACATGAAAGAGGTAAAGTCTCTATCTTTCTTCAAGGCTACATAGTATTCCATGGTATACATGTACCACAGTTTGCTAGTCCATTCGTGGGTTGATGGGCACTTGGGCTTTTTCCATAACTTAGCAATTATGAACTGGGCTGCAGTAAACATTCTGGTACAGATGTCTTTGTTATATTGTGACTTTTGGTCTTCTGGGTATAAACCTAGTAAAGGAATTATAGGATCGAATGGCAGGTCTATTTTTAGGTCTCTAAGTATTCTCCAAACATCCTTCCA
>CAUYPK010161778.1:0-59274 GCA_963574355.1 Loris lydekkerianus
AGAGGGGCTTAGTGGTTCTGTCTTGTTTTCAGCTGGTTTCTGTTTGACCCCAGTGAAACAGTTACTCTGGGTTGAAGTCTCAGATGTGGAGAAATACCAGCAATTAGGTCACCCCACCCACCACAGGCAACAATTGGAAAAGGAAAATCAAACCTTTCTACAACCACACACCCAGGGCACCACCTGGATAGTCCCCAGGTGATTGGCTCAGTTCAAAAGGTCCAAATCAATTGTCTCAGTCAACAGCTGTCTCGGGTGGGAGAGTTTAAGAGGTCTCTGGGAACTGGATCACAGTCTAATGACTGCTCTAATATCGTTTGCTCCAGTGCTGCATGGAGTGAGGAGGAGCCACCCAGCAAATAGATCAGTCTAGGAAGGTTGATGCCTCCTTCCCCACCTTGCAGCTCTGTCACACCCAGTCGCTGCTAGCCCCACAGGGCTGTGACACAGTCAATTGTCTGCAGTGAGCAGATACTCCAGAGGTTTGCACCTCCCTAAATCACAGGGAAGTCTGTGTCTGCTTGTCCAGGCTGCTGCTCTCTTTCTTTATCTAGCAGGGGGTTGTGAGGTCTGTCAGCCTTGGGCACTTGATGGAAGCTGGAGGTGTTCAGTCAGTTCCAGCCCTACCCTTAGTTTATGTTACTGTGGAAATGGAACAACCCTGTGGGAGTTTGTTTCTGACCCTGCTAGATTCTTCTGCAGAGGAGAGGCTGATTTGAGTTTCCAGAACCTGTGCCTCTGGCCCTGTCTTTACTCCAGCGGGTTTGTATTCACAGCATGATTGGTTATTAGTTGTCAGCTGTAGCCTCTTGGCCTCCTTTGTCTATAGGCTGGTGATCCCCTGAGAGCCAGGTGCGTCTTAGGCTCAGTAAAGTGGTCCTCTGGATCAGGCGCACCCTGTGAGTTTCCCGGCTCTGCGGGTGCGTTTTCTAGTCCCCATGTTCCACCCAGATCAGTACCGCCTCAGGCAAACCCTTACTCACGGGGCCTGTGTTTCAGTCCCAGGTCTGTTCCGTGGTGGTTGCCATCTGAGAAGATGCTCGGCCTCATCTGGTTGCCCAGTGAGACAGGAGGAGTGGCTATGGGATATCTGGGGGTGGGCCTTGTTATTGCTGAAGACGGCTGTTGCTCTGCACCTTGGCGTGCCACCTCTCCGGTGTGATTCCCTTTTAGCCGACCGTCGTCTCCTCACTCCTGTGCTGCAGAATCAACACTGGCCAGCTGCAGTCCAGGTCCTGTCTACCCTCTCGAGAGTTCACCCAAGAATCTGGACTCCTTTGGGGACAGGCCTCCAGACCACAGAGTGAGAGTGGAGGGGAGTGCTGGGAGCTCAGAGTTGCAGGTCGTAACACCAAGCTCATTGAGACCAAATGAGCAAATAAACAGATACAAAGGTTACCAGGCACACGAACCCACAGATACAGAAACAGACGGAAACACATATACATACGGACACCACCCATGACAACAGCAACATAAAAACAACTGCAATTAAAATAGTGATAATCGTAAAATAATTGAAAGAAAGAAAAAAAGAGAAAAAGGTGGTGTTAGTAGAAATGTTAGAAGAGAAGAAATTAATATTAGAAAACATAGAAATAAAAAATATATCTATATAAAAAGTAATAATAAAAAATTATCAAAAGCTCCTCCAAGAAAATGGTGAGGAAAAAACAGAACAAAACAAACAAAAAAGGTACCAACTACGAAGATATTCTTGCGTGTAGAAGTATACCTATTATATACCTAATATATACATCTATATGTCTGATGTAGGGATCAACCTTCGTAGAAATATATTCATACTGCAATATACTTTCTGGACACCAGGTGGTGCTGTGAGTGGTTCCCAGGCTTATACCTGATTCACAGTTAATACTGTTACCATGGTAAGCACCTTCCATGGCCAATCGCCATTTTGGAATTTCTGTAGGTGTTTGTTGCCCAAGAATTGTGTAACCTCGGCTGTTCTTTTCCAGACAGCACTTGTGACCGACCTTCCCACTCAGTGCAGGTGTCCATGCTTCTTAAATCTTTCCACTTTGCTCCCAGGTTCTCCTGCAAACTGGTGACTGCAATCGGCTGTGGGGGAGGGTGCTGCTGGGTTCGCGTGGTCGCTGGTGGTTTGTGGCTTTAGTGGCTGTAGCCAATTCCCGCGGCTGAAGCCGATTGCCAAGGCTGAAGCGGCTGTAGCCGGTTCCCGTGGTTGGAGCGCTCGGGGACCTTATTATGAGTTTTATGGTTCAGAGTTTCCCTTTCGGATTGTCACCTGCCAGTTTCCCGCCAGCCTGAACCACCAGCCCCCTCCAACACCTGAGAGAAAGGTGCCCGCCCTTTTGAGTAGTTCAAAATGTCTGTTTCCCGGGTGGGATTCCTTCCCTTCCATTGTCCAACAGGTTGCCCAGCTCCCCATGGTTTTGAGTCTGGTGATTGTTTTTCTCTGAAATTTTAGAAAAGAAGCAATAAGTATTTCAGTTTGGTTCAAGTGGGAGGCTTCTAATGAGGATTTTAGCACCGAAGAACTCTAAGTTTAGGACATTTCAGTGTTCACAAAGCCTAACTTGCCAGAGCACAAAATTTAGGCAGCAGCAAATCCTGAGCAACACCCAGGCCCATCCACGCCGCACTGCATCCAGCAGTTAGAATATTTCAGCAAGTCCCTGCACAGAGGTGCATCAGTATCCTTGCACTGCTGTGACACAGTGCCACCAACTGGGTGGCTGAAGACAATAGAGATTGATTGTCTCACACTCTGGAGCCTGAATGTCTAAGACTGAGGCCTTGGCAGACCTTCCTGAGGGTTCTCAGGGGAACCTGTTTCGCTGTCTGTTTGGCTGGTAGGTGGCCGTCTTCTCTGGCCTCTTCTGGGCATTGTCCCTCTCTGCAGGTCTGTCTCTGATCTCCCCTTCCTGTGAGGACACCTGTCATGTGGGATTAGGGGCCACAGGGCCTCACTGCCATTTGATTGCTTCTGGGATGTCCTATCTCCAAATATAGTCATATCCCTAGGGACTGGGGTTAGAACCCCAACATATGCATTGGGGGAGGGGAAATTTGGAAAGATGTGATATACCCTACTAAATAAATTCAACTTCTTCTTCTTCATCTTCATCGTCTTTATCTTCTTTGTCTTCTGCTTTTTCTTCTTCACAGAATCTCACTTTGTCACCCTTGGTAGAGTGCTGGGGTGTTATAGGTCCCAGGAACTTCAAACTCCTGGGCTCAAGTTATCCTCTTGCGTCAGCCTCCCAAGTAGCTGGGATTATAGGCACCTGCCACAATGCCTGGATTTTTTTTCTATTTTTAGTAGATACAGGGTCTTGCTCTTGCTCAGATTGGTCTCAAACTCCTGAGCCCAGGCTATCCGCCTGCTTTGGCCTCCCAGAGGGCTAGGATTACAGGCATAAACCACCATCCCTGGCTTCAAGTTCTTATTTTTAGATGAATGGAAGGGTGCATTTCACTTTCTCACACTTTGTCTCAACTTCCACTGGTCTTTTCAGCTTTTATCTTGAGCCAGGACAGGGACTAGGGTAGGTAGGTATGGTATAGAATTTAAGGTGGCGCTCAGTCCCAGGTGCTGTTCTTTCCTGCTTGTGTGTGAGCCTGAGAGGGCATGCCTCCTTAAATCATGGACCCTGGATGTCTCCTGCCTCCCTCACCTCCAGCTCCTTCAGGAAGGCCACTGCCGCAACAAGGGACAGGACTCAGGCTGGTGTAGCTCTCCTCGTAGATTTACTGATTGAAAAACTCATGTGTCTGGGGTGGTGCCTGTGGTTCAGTGAGTAGGGCGCCGGCCCCATATACCGAGGGTAGCGGGTTCAAACCCAGCCCCGGCTGAACTTCAACAAAAAAATAGCCGGGTGTTGTGGCGGGCGCCTGTAGTCCCAGCTGCTCGGGAGGCTGAGGCAGGAGAATCATGGAAGCCCAAGAGCTGGAGGTTGCTGTGAGTCCTGTGATATCACGGCACTCCACTGAGGGCGGTAAAGTGAGACTGTGTTTCTACAAAAAAAAAAAAAAAAAGAAAAGAAAAACTCTAGTGTCTTACGACCTCTCACCCAGAACAAGTGCACCTAATGACCAACTTATTCAGTAATAAGATTCATTGCCATGAATTCAAAATTGCTAATTGAGTTAATCACCAAGGGCCTAAAACATTTTGCCTAAAATGTTTTAACTTAAACATTAGCTTAAAACTAAAAGTTCATTTTTCTGTTAAGGATGTTTTTTTCTCAATTGACAAAGGGTCCTTTTGAAAATTAGCAATTCATTAATTGAGAATTATGTTTCTCAAAGTTGCAACATTTGATACAGTGTCAAGAATCATCCACTTGGATGACTTCTTGGAATAGTGGCTACCACTTTTCCTGTGCCCAGCCTGTGAGAGGTTTCATGAGCATAATTCAGTTGAGTCCTTGCAAAAGCCTCATGGGATTAGCAGAGGAGATGGCCAAACAATGGTTCACCTGACATGCTACCCAGTTGGAATAGCTCCTGGACAAACCTTGCATTCACACCTGTGTGAACTGTTGAATGTTATTTGCAAGTTATTTGTTTTTCTCTCCTACTAGCAACATGTGGTGTGTTTGCCAGTACCAACCAGTTATTCAACACTGTGATACCAACAGGGTGTCTGAAAAGTCAGGTTAATTCTAACACTACCCAAAGTTAGTACAGCATTGAATTCCATAGGTTTAAGGGTTCAGTTTCCTAAGACTGACCTTACTTCAGATGCCAGTTGCATCATGGGTCCAACTTGGCTACAGAGTTGGGAGGGTTCCCATAATCCCCTTCCCTTGAGGCTGAAATAACTCATAGAACTCAGGAAGGTGCTACACTTACTATTACAGTTTATCGTATAGAATACACATGACCAGCCAGATGGTGAGGTGCACCGAGAGAGATCTGTCAGGGCCTCCTGCCCTCCAGAGTCGGGGTGCACCACCCTCCTGGCAATCAACACATTTACCCCCCAGATGTTCTGCACGCCATAACTTAGGGGTTTCACGGAGGCTTCCTTATGTAGTCATACTTGATGAACTCACTGGCCCTTGGTGATTAACTCAATCTCTGGCCGCTCTCCCCTCCCCAGAGGGTGGGAATGAGGCTGAAAGTTGCAAGTGTCTAATCAAGACTTGACCTTTCTGGCACCTGGCCCCCATTCTGAAGCTGTTTAGGGGCCTAACAAGAATCACCTGGTTAGAACAAATGATGTTGCTGTCACTCAGGAAATTCAAAGGGTTTTAGGAGCTCTATGCCAGGAACTGGAGGCAAAGACCAAATGTCTTTCCTGTGACATTTCAGAAATATTACGTTACGTTGACGTGTAGCTAAGTCTCTTAGAGCACAAAGTGGCTGCTTCTGTGTTTCCAAGGAGGAGGAAGGCAGGTCTGGTTCCCAGCCTGCATCTGACTCTGACTCTGCACTCATATGCCCTGGACCAGAGCCCTGCGCTCTCTGACTGTACTCAGCCCTTATTCTACACCACAGCCTGGGGGCCGGGAACCCAGCACTCTCTGCCCAAACTGGACTGAGCATCTTTTGGGGCCACACTGGTCTCTTTTCTGGAGTCTGTCTCCTTGGACAGAACCTGTGTGTGAGTTCCTGGGGCGGCAGAACAGTCAAGGAACAGGTGTTGGCTGGAGTGTGACCATGTGGACTTGGGTGTCCACATGACTGTGCAGGAGGCCCCTGGTACACAGGATGGAACTGGGGCTGGAAAGAGAGCAGGGGTGGGGACTGGTGCACAGGACGGAACTGGGGCTGGGAAGAGAGCAGGGGTGGGGCTGGCGGCCGCAGTCCTTCGTCTGTTTCCTACACCAGCTCTGCAGACATCTACTTGTCTTCTCCTGGCCTTTTGGGGCCTCCCTAGTGCCCAAATGCTGGTTTTCTTTCCAGACCTGCATACCAGTCCGTACTTCACACAGTTCTAGCTAAGGTAACTCAGATTAAGTTTGTTTCCAGTTAGCAAGACACTGGCATTTTGAAAACAAAAGCAAAAAAGGGAAAAAAGAATTCTGTTGGATATCAAGGTTTTTTATTTTTTAAGATACCCAATAAGAAAATGATGCTAGACCAGGACATGCAAAATCATAAGCATATGATACATTGCAAGGAACAGGTATTATAAGAAAAGAGTTTTCAGACAACATAGATTCAAGTTCTATAAGGTCGCAGAGGCAGATAAAGTAGAAAATAAGAAGGCTCCTACAGTGACGTAAAACCATCTTATTATTTATCAATTACTAAATATTTGAGAAATGATCATTAGAAACAAAAAAGTAAATCAGAAGAGCTCCTTAAGGGATCCACGCAATACCTCCCAGCTGGTAAAACATCCCCACCAAGACCCGTGCACCCAGATGACTGCAGAGGAGCCACAGGGTGTTGTGGACGGGGGTGACTGCAGCAGGTCACATGTGCAGCCTCAAAACAAGGGCTTGGGGCAGAAACTCTAATTCTTTAGCAAGAGGAACTGCAAAGTCACGTGATGAGAAGGCAGGTAGGGAGAGGAGGGGAGAAGTGGGACCTCCACTGTGCTCCTCCATAGCATGGCAGTAAGACACGAGCTGTTTACTGTCCATCTTCTCCATGGTTCTAGAACTCTTAGCTGGGTGTTTAATTACCTAGATCCATAATCAATACCCCCTCAAACCCGGTAGCTCAAAACAACAGCCGTCAATTATTTGGCGTGATTGTGGGGCTGATTGTGCTCAGATGGGCTCAGATGTGCGCTCCTGGTGTCAGCAGGGTTCAAGGTCATCTGAGAAACAGCCTCCTGGCACGTCCAGGACAGTTCCCTCGCCAGCCTGGCATTGGGGTTGGCCGTTGGCCAGGCACCTCACTCCTCTGCCACATTGCTGTGCTGCCCAGGGTGTGCAGTTCAGGTTCCAAGAGGCAGGAAGGGGAAGCTTCTGGGCCGCAGGCTCTGCCGTATTCTCCAGGCCCCAGGCAGCAGTAGGTTAGCTCAGGTGTGAGGGGGGGAAGGGCCAGCCCCAGGCCCTGGTGTGAGCAGCAGGAAGGGAGGAATCCTGTGGCATGAGCTGGCCTGGAGAGACGGGCCAAACACGGGGAAGCAGCAGTGTGTGCCCTGGAGTGGGGGCACACAGTGGGAACCGCCCTGTGTCAGGAAGGCTCAGGGATGCTCTTCTTCTAGGTCGAAAGACCCAGGAGCAGAGCGGTGTTTTCCCAGGCACCTGCTGCCCTCCCGAGGAGACCAGCTTGCCGGGATGGGACAAGGTGGGGATTCCCATGTGCCCAGTGACTCTCAGCCAAGCCCTGTCTTCTTTGCATCTGTCCTCCCAGGAGAACACCTAGAACCTGGGTCACCTTCAATAGCTGCCCAGTTCAATTTCAAGACAGTGCTTCTTTCCCTTTGCATTGTTTGCAACTATTATCCTCAAAAGGGACTTGCTTTTGGCCTAGGGAAAAAAAATTGCATATTTTCCAAGACTGAAGAATTTGGCAATAGTAAAAATTAATGCCTGAGTTTCCAAACATATCACCTTTTTGGCCAGCCAGGTTCCCCTGGATTTGGGAACACAGACTTGGGGCATGCAGGCCGAGGGGTGCGCACTCCCTGGAGGGGACTGGGAGGGGTGTGTCTGCAATGTGAGTGGGTCAGAAAGGGCGGGATACAAATGACGTTAGGACGCCTGCGATGGCTTTGGCTTATCCCTGGAATGTGTACTGCACAGCAAGTTTAGAAGGCAGCTTTTGTATCTCCAGTTCTGTAATCATACTGTTTATTTTTATTTCGAGGTTTATTACTGCTAAGAGCCATAGGCCAGATTTATAAAAAAGAAAACATACAAAAAGACAATTGACAAAAACAAATGATACCACCTCAAATATAAATCAGAAAAAAGGTATTTTTAGTGACAGCAAAGAACTGATGGGTTGACTGAGATTTACAGAGCCTGGGAGGAGGGACCCCTGGGCCAGAGAAGTCACCCTAGAGTTCAGCTGTGGCCAGAATCATGGCCCAGCACCAAGGAGGGGGCAGGTGTCACTGGTAGGAAAGGAAGGGGAAGAAATACCCCAGCCTTTCTGTCCTCTCACCACCTGGTGTCCAGATAGGACCACAACAGGCAAAACTGACAGGTGGCCAGAAGGCAAAAGCGCCCCGCGGAGGCCATCTGCAGAGGTCAGCCCTGAGGGGGATGGGACATGCCAGGGAGGGTGGAGAGAGAGGTTCTGCAGAGGCGGGGGGTGGGGGAGTACATTGATGGTGGCTAGAATGTTCTGCTTTATAATCTGAATAAGAGAATGTATTGGGTAAAGTATTCATTTCTGGGAGATCCCTAGAGTATGGGCACTTTTAGACTTCGTTTATTTAAGACATGTTTAAAATTCTCTTTTGGGGGGCTGATATCCATTGATAATGACAAATCCAGACTTCTGGTGGGCCTTGGAGTCAGGCTGATCTGATTTTAATCCTGGTTCATTTGCTTATTAACTAGGTGATCCTGGACAAATCAATAACCTCCTTAAGTCTTGATGTCCTCATCTGGACCATAAGATTGATATTCTCAGAGTCAAGGTCAAACTAAATGAGAAAATGCATCCAGAGTCCTCAGCCCAGGCACTTACTATGTAGAATTTAAGTACTCAGTGAACGGTAGCTTTGTTGTTTGTTGAGAACTTAATAACAAAGCTTAAAAAGATGTGTAGATGGATGGCATTAGTTTTGATGGAAACTTTAGAAGTTTGTCCATACAGTAGCAAATGTGTCTTGTTTTAGTTTCATTTCTTCCTCTAAGGGCTCACGCGTGCTGCCCTGTAATGATACGTCCCAGGTCATCTGGACACAAGGGCTGGGCTGGTTCCTCTGGGCGTGTCAGACTGGGTTCTCTTGGAGCAAAAAGGAAGTGATTTTCCACCGGAAGAGAAGTGAGTTTTCGAGTCTCCTCATGTACCACACATACCTAAAGGATGCTTCTGGGCAAACGTTTTAACACAGAGCTGTGATTCTGTTACCACTGGTGTGTTGTGTTCAGTCTTACTGGACAATAAAACACGGGAGTGTGGTTGTTGACTGCTGTTTGTGTTACTCCTTCTAGTCTTCTAGCTGTCTCAGGTTCCAAATGGCTGGTCAATGAGCTGGGTTATTACAGGACATGATTCAGACTGTCCCGGACCCAGCAGCTCATATCAAGGTAAGCGCCACCCTTTCCGGGAAGCCGACTCAGGCTTCTTCTGTGGCTGGACTCGACTGGAAGGCCGTTCACACATCAGTTAATGCAGGGCTCAGCAGTGAAGGCAGGGGACCGGTTCCAGCCAACCACCTGCTTCTACACAGCCCAGGAGCTAAGAAAATGGATTTCACATTTTTAAATGGGTTAAAAAAAGAACTCAAGATAAGGATATTTCACAACACATGTAAATTAAGTGAAATTTAAATCTCAGTGTCCATATAGAGAAAGCTTTATTGGAGTGCAGCCAGGCTCACTCATTTACACACCTTCCCGGCTGCTTTCACTCTGATGGCAGAGCTGAGTAGCTGCGACGAAGACCATATGGCCACAAGGCGAAAATATTTACTCTCTGCACTTTGCAGAAAGAGTTTGCTGACCCCTGAGTTAGTATGTAAAATCATACCCTGGTTCTTGAACTTCTGTTTGAATTCCATCTCGTTTACACTCACCTGAGGTTACCTAGGAGGAGACAGGAGGGTAAATGGTGGGATTTCCAGGGTTCCCACATGGTTGTACCTGTGCTGGCCAACACTCAGCAGCTTGTCACCTCACACCTGGCTCATCAGCTTTCTGACCCAAATTTCCTGTGGTCCTGGAGGTGAGAGAGTGAGGAAGTGAGACTTGTGCCAACTCAGGTCCCAGAGAGTAATCTGGCCCATTCATTTCAAAATCATACTACATATACATGCGGGTTACAGCCACAGGGAGGAAATGAAGTGATGGTTTTAATATGCCTCACACGGGTGAAGGCTGCGGAAAAAGCTGGGGCTTGAGCTCCCTGATCCAAATAGACTGTCTGCGCCTGCACTGTGTGGTCCAGCTAGGTCTGTGCTGGCCACAGTGGCTGATTGACGACATGGCCAGTTCTCCACTTTCCTTGTCTGTAAATCCATTTTCCTTTGGTGGCGTGGTTGGTTTTACTATCATCATTTATATTCGTTGACTAAAATATTTATTGAAAATGGAAAGTGGCTTATAATTGGAAGGAGAGTGTATGGCATTGAACATTTAGCTTTCTTTTTGGGACTGAAATATAAAATGCCCTCCAGAATCCCCCGTGTACCTAGACACACACATGTTTGACTGCTGTATGTCAGAAGATGTTATGGGCTATGTGCAAGACTCACTCATGCACATTTGATTTCTTTGGAAATGGAAATTAGAAGTAATAATAGCTTGAACATTCTAGATGTTCCTGGAGTCTTAGAAATCAGGGTAACTTAGGGTATTGATGATTCTAAATTTTGCCCAGGGACACAGAGGAGCAACAGATCTTTGGGGGGGGGGGGGGGTGAGACTAATTTTATTTCTATGTGACATTTTATTGGGGTATAACAATTATTTTTTCAAACATGCAAGTGGGAAATCTCTTGTGGATGTGACACAGTTTCTTCAGAAGCATTTAGATGTATGTAGTAAGTGAGTCTATGCTATAATAGAAGGTGAGGGGAAGACATTTTTGTTTCTGATGTCTGTTGACCTTGAAGCTGCAGGAGGTGAATGAAAGCTCACTGGGACGATGATACGAGAAAGCATTCTATGGTTCAGAATACGATAGTCAACAACAGAAAGTCATTTTCCGGGCACCTTTCCCCACACCAACCAGAAGAAAAGATGAAGTCAGGAAGAAATTATTGCAGATTTTTAAAAGTTAATTCATAAAGCTCAGTCTTACAAAAATGTGAGGAATAGTGGTCTCTGGAAATGTTTTCTGGTGGAAGTGTCCGTATTTGATCTCAGGAATGGACCATGTTTTAAGCTCTGGTTTATCTTATTATCTTCACACTGGTTGATGTAAATATGAAATGAAGGATAATTTTGAGAAGTGGTAATTCTGAGAGATTTAAAAATAAATTTCAACTCAAATTGCTTCTGTGTGTTTGGAAAGATGACCTGGCAGTATTACATTTCAGTGACTAATAGTTGATGTTGGCCGTAAGGCAGAGACAATTATATTAAAGATGTTTATTTCCCTTATAAGCCTATCAATATTCCTCATACTGGAATTTGAATAATTATTCCTGGACTTCTTTTTCTTTCTTTCTTTCTTTTATGTATATATGAAGTTGGGGTTCTTGACAACAGTGTTGGAAAAATAAATTTTCTTCCACTGCTTCCTTAAAATGCCTGAGTTGGGAATTTATGGAGTAAATTTTATATGCTGAGACATTTCTGGCTTTGGGCCGAGGACTGTAGCTATCATTTCTGGGAAAGGAAGCTCTTATGAATGGCACACGGATGGTTCCACTTGATGTGTTAATGTAAATAGAGGAGATTTTGTCTTTGGCTCATTGCTGCTAAAATGTTTTTGTCATCTGAAGAGGACTTGAGTGTTCCACAGAAGTGGCTCAACGTGGCAGGTGTGTGTGGGTGATGTCCTCAAGACTGGTGTGTCTTCCCGTTTGTGTCAGAGGCTTCCCTGGAGGGGAGGAATGTTCCCTTCATTCTGAAGAAACCCATTCTACATAATTTATGACAGTCCTTTCTGCCAGAACAAATGGCTTTTACCCGTTTATATGTTTAAGGAGCTGGCAATAATGACAAGAAGGAGAGATGGTGAATAACTGTGGAACATAAAATATTCTTTATTTAAATAGTGCAAGAATTGTGGCAATTCATTTACAAATAAAATGAGCGGAATGTTTCTTTTAGCTTATTCTCTGTTGGAGATAATAGTAACAATCATTAAGCACATTTTGATTTGTCTTTTTTGGAAGATCCTTCCGTGTACTTTCTTGTAACAGAAATTATAACTTAGCACACAGATTTGCTTTTAGCTGGTGCACGTGGCCATGCTCTGTGACGGGGAAGAGCCGTCACAGCCAACCCAGGACCCTGTCTGCTGTCCCCAGGAGGGAAAAAAGACCAGCAAATCCACTTTCTTAGGATCCTGTAAATAGTTTTGTTATTATTTCTAATTCTGATAAAGGATTTTTCAGTTTTTATGATTGTGTTTCCTAGTAAGAGATCTCTTTGTAATATATGTTCCTATTTCAAACATACCCCCTTTGGTGTTCACTGACTGCCCATGTAGAATAATAACATCTTGGAGCTGGTAGAATAAGGGCTGACTGACAGGGGATTTTCTGAAAGCTTATTCTGCTGTGCAGCTCACTGGCGGTATACTCTAGACATGCTGGTCACCAAAACATTAGCATCATGCTGTGCCAAAGAACATAGCTGTGACATCAGGCAACGTGATTCCAGTCTGGCCCATTCTTCACCAACTCCGTGGTTTTGTAACAGTTCTTCAGTCTCTCTGTGCCTGGGTCTCCCTTTATAGGAGATGGAAGTGTCTATTCTTTGGGGCTTGTGTGAGGATTAAACCAGTCAGTACATTTTGACCTCACTGAGTTCCGCCTATCGTGAGTGCTCACCGTAGTCTGTAAGCAGAGGGTAAAATATGCATCTCAGAGATACACATTTTTTTGTGATGAGGTTTTGCCAAGGCTGACTTTGAACTCCTGGGCTCAAGTGATCCTCCTGCCTCTGCCTCCCCAGTAGCTGGGACTGCAGGCGCAAGCCACTGAGCCCAGCTTGCTTCTTATTCTTCATATTTCATAAATTGAGTACATATCCTGTTTTGGTAAGTGTAATATTTATAGTAACAAACATAAAATACTAGAAAAGAAAGGTGAGCTTTAGTTGGGTGAATGACATGAAGTCATTTTGGAGGAGAAAGTGCATTCTTTGCGCTGTGGAGATCACTTGTCCCGGATGTTGGTGTGGCTGCTAGAGGTTGGAACCAGCTGTGGGCAGGTGATGTCCTGGCAGCAGATGCTATAAGGGGCTATGTCTGCACAGAACTGAGTTGGAGGCTCCTAGGCTGCTCCAGTCTCTCCCTGTCTAGAGAGTCCTCCTGCTATGGGGTTGTGTGTGCTTCCGCCAGGCCCTCTGCAACTGAAGTGTGATTTGGAGACTGTTTCTGACTCAGGGTCACTCACTCCATCAGCAAACATTTATCAAAGCCTTCCACATACCCACAGGAGGTGAGAGATGGGGGTGGGGAGTAGGAGACCAAAGAGACACAGCCTCTGCCATCCAGGGCACAGGTCACAGGTCACCTGTTCACAAATGCCTGGGACACTGTGAGGCCACTGGGAGTGCTGGGTGGGGTCTTGGGGGGCCACCTGTAGTCTGCACATTGGCCTGCTCCACTTGGCTCACACGCCCCCACTATGTCCCCCTCACAGCACCTGCGCTGCTGTTCTGCCTGTAGACAGGGTGGCAGGGAGTCATCCTGGGATAACACCTTGTTGCTTGGTCCCAGGGAGGCACGCAGGTGATTTCTGAGCATTCTCTGTGGGGGTAGCGGCCCCTGGGTGGGCTCACCTGTACCACGGTGGCTATCCCTGCCTGGAGTTCAACCCTCTGTTGATACCTGCTATCCTCTGCTCCTTGAAGGACACCCAGACTCAATTCTGTTGTGTGTCTGGCTGCTGTCTGGATTCTGCTCCCTAAGACTTTGTGTGAGGGTCAGTCACGGTCAGTGGACCGCAGGGTTTGCAAGGCCTCTGCTCAGGTTTCTAGTTGCTGTCTCATGTGGGGGAGGACCAGCACCGCCTCTTATTCCAGATTTATTTATAATTATGACCCCCCTTGTCTTCTGTTTCTCTTTGGCTTTACATTTTTGCTTATTTTATTTTAATTTTTTTTTTGAGGCAGGGTCTCACTCTGTTGCCTGGGCTGGAGTGCAGTGGCGTCATCACAGCTCACTGCAGCCTCCAGCTCCTGGGCTTAAGTGATCCTCCTGCCTCAGCTTCCTGAGTAACCGGGACTGTAGTTGGGGAACAATAATTATTGCCTTTTTGGTAGAGATGAGGCATCGCTAGGTTGCTCGGGCTGCTCCAAAACTTGTGGGCTCAAATGATCCTCCTGCCTCAGCCTCCCGAACAGCAGGGATTACAGTTGTGAGCCAGCATGCCTAGCCATGTTTTTGATCATTTTAATAAGTGTGTTGGGGCCAGATGATGTAGGCTTGGAGCTGGGCTCCACCCCTTATGAGCAATTTCTTCAACTGTAAAATGGGGATGAAATAGTGCACCCATCTTCTAGAATCAAGATGGAATTAGTTAAAGCATTCAGAGCAGTGCCCAGCACACGACAAGCACATTACTTTTAGCATCAACACATATGATGATGTTAATACCACACTAATTATATAATATGTAATTCATATATTAAGAAGATGGCATATTATTAATATATAGTTTCTATAAACATACTCTTACATAATAACCGGAGAAGGGGAGAAGGTACAAGGGGGAATATTCCTGAAAGAATCAAATAGGTACCAGGTTAGAACTTCCCCAGAAGTGAGCGGAACCGCTGCCTCTTTCCCTTGAGGCTCTGAGGCTGCCACTCTGGAAGCACCACTAAACATTTCTGACTATAAAGGATGCTCAACTGAAACTCTGTGCACGCCTCGTAGACGGGAGAGTCTGAAGCAGTTTTAGAAACAGCAGCCTTATGTGCAAGGTGGCTGGGAAGCCCGGGCTCCCCCCAGAGGAACGGGGCTCTCTTCAGTAACGTGAAGCAGATTCAGAAAGTGCGGGACCCGATGCCGAGGAAAGGATTATTAGGCCACATCGAGGCCAGTGGTGATTTATCGCCACAGCACAGGGTGGGTTTCGCTCCCGGGCTCCCACCTGGCTGACAAAAGACTCATTGAGTTGCCAGCATTTCTCAGACTTTCGCAAATCTGATTTATGGTAACTTTGCTTCCCAGGAAGGTGCAAAGTTTATCCTTTTGATAATATGCGCAAGAGAGACAGAATTTCCCCCCCAATTCTGTGTCCTTTGAGGCCAATGTGAGTCTTTGATACACTGCCTGTTTTTCCCCAATAAATCAGCTTTGATCCATTTCCAGCTGGGTTGGCACATCCGGGTGAGCCTCCTGACTTTGTGGCTGGGTATAGCTGCCAAGGCATTTTTTGACTATCATTTTTCCATAGAAGGGTAGCACTTAATTGACACTTCTGTAACAAGTGCATGTTATGTTTATAATCAGAAAAATAATATGGTATATAAATAATCAAGAAATGTGATATGGCAAAATAATGGAGACTTCTAACATCTGGTGGCCCTGCCTACATATGTCTTTATGTGAGTGGTCCTGGGCTGGGCCCTACTTGCTGCTGTTCCTTCTCCTCAGCTCCCAGTAACCGTGCTGGGACACCCTCTGGGCCAGGTCCCGAGGCAGAGCTCAGTCCCAGGTGTGTTTGGAGCTGTGTTCAGGGGGAGGTAGTGGGGTTTGGTGGAGCACCCTGCACGCGTGCTGCAGTGTCTCCAGTCTGAATCCTCATATAAGATCTGGTGACACAGACATTCAGTGGGGGCAACAGCTTAATCAGCAGGTGTCGATAAGGATTGTGACATGCAGATCACTTCCCAGGAGCGTGGTTAGAAGTCATGCATGGTTAGCTCAGACCTCCTCTGGGGCAGTTTTCCTCCAGAGCTGGTCTTTAAAATGTACCCTGAGGAACTTATTAAAATACAGATTCCCGGGCCATAATCCAAAGCTGCTTCTCAAGAAAGTTTGGGTTGGGACTCAGGAAGCTGCATTTTAACAATCACCTGAAGTGTTTCTGTGACCCTTACTTAGATAATTAATAATTATCAATAATTCACCTAGCCTTAGATGATCCATTGAAAGGCATTCATCACATAGAGCAGATTTATTTATTTATTTATTTTTGCACTAGAGGCTGCCATCTTCTGCATGGCTGCTCTGAATATCCTTGTCACAACTCACATCCTTAGGTTTCCAAACATCCGCACATTTCTTGAGCTCCATGACTAGGTGTAATAGAGTTCAGGACAGAAGTGTCACTTGCTGCTTCTTCCACTGTATAGGAAATTGACTTAGGAATTTGAGTCTGGGAGTTTTCCGGTCAGCCTCCCGCATGCAGTTGGGTGTTTGAGAGGCGCCAGTGTAGCTGACATTTCTGCCTCTGAGACAGCTCTGTCTGTGCAGTGGGGCTTGGGAAAGGTCATCCTGCTTAGAGCCACTGATGGGGGAAAGCAGCAGTTGGAGGGAAGGACACTAAACATGCGTTTTCCATCAAGGACGCCAACGTCCTGCCTGCTCTTCCTAGCGTGTGGAGAGAGCTCTCCCTTACTGGTTTTCCGTATTTTAATCCTCACCTCCTTTTCCTTCTCACCTTTTTGTCTTCTGCTCTCAGAGTCCGATGGTGTCCGTCATCACCCTTCGATGCCTGTGTCACCTCCCCCGCCCGGCCATGCCTTCTCTACTGCCGAGGAGGCTCCTGAGAGAAGTGTTCTATCCATCACACTCTCCTGTGGTCTTTAACCTTTGCTGATTTGATGGGTGAAAAGTGGAGTTTTCTAGATGTTATTTCATTAGAAACTTGTGAGTTTGATCATCTTTTCACCAGGGGTCCTCAAACTGCGGCCATGGGCCACATGAGGTGGTGTGATTGTGTTTGTTCCCATTTTGTTTTTTACTTCAAAATAAGATACGTGCAGTGTGCATAGGAATTTGTTCATAGTTTTTTGTTTTTTGTTTTTTTTTTAACTATAGTCCGGCCCTCCAACGGTCTGAGGGACAGTGAACTGGCCCCCTGTTTAAAAAGTTTGAGGACGCCTGGTTCAGACTCTTCATGTGCCTATCACTAAGCTTTATTATCTCTTCTCTGAGATGTTGGGACTCATGTCCTTATAATCATTCATCATTGCTGAGGCTGCCGTGACCAGACCAGATAAGTCCCTGCTGGCACAGAGCCTTCATCCTGGTGGTGAGACAGGACATGCTCAAGTGGTCGTATGATTACATCTGATGCCAGCTGGTTGGTCTCTCCAGGACAGAAGCAGGGAAAGAGTGAAAGGGAGGAAGGGGAGGCATTTGTGCTAGAGGTTAGGGAAGCCCGCGGGGAGGAGGTGACCTGAAGGAAGGGGGACATGAGCTGCGTGATCACACAGGGGAAGAGCATCGCAGGGGACGGGAACAACATGTGCCACAGTCTCCAGGCAGGAGTGGCTTGGGACGGTCAAGGAGAAGCAGGGAGGCTGGGTGCTGGTGCAGGGTGCGGCTGCAGCTGTGGCTTGTGAGCCACGAGATGGTTGTAAGAAGAATGGGTAACCTGATCTGATTGAAGTCGGAGTTCTATTGAAGTATAATCCACACTGGTTGAAGTTTTAAAAGATTCACGACGGCTGCTCTGTGGGGAATGGGCTGGAGCAGAGAAGGCCAGCTAGGAGGCCACTGCCAGGCATGGGGCAGTGAAAGAGGTCGCAGCGGGGGGCTCAGAGGGGGTCTGCTTGGAAGGGGGAGAGGCAGAATTTGCTGATGGAGATTACAGAGTGTGGCACCGTCAAGGATGTGCCCGGAGACTTTGCCCTAAGAGGGCCAGTGGTGGTGCCGTCTTCTCTCCTAGGGCCGTCTGTGGGAGGACAAAGTTGCTGTGGGCGGGGGATTGGGAGTTGGGTTTTTTGCCATGTTGAGTTGGACTCACCTGTTTGGTGTCCAAGTTGTGATGTCAGGATGTTGAGATGAGTCTAGAAGTAGAGAGAGAGAGAGGTTTGTGAGTCCTGTACCCAAGGGCTGGCTGACTAGACAAGATGCCCAGGGACCAGGACACAGAGGAGTCTCAGGGTTGAGCTTTGGGCCCCTCTGACACAGAGAGGTTGGGAGAGGAGGAGAAACCAAGAGGAGCCGAGGAGAGAGGCCAATGGGGCAGGAGGAGGACTGAGAGACGGGCAGGGGTGGGGGCCGAGGACTGTGCATCGCTGGGAATGCCAGAGTTACCTTGATGAGAGTGGCACGGAGTGTTCAAAGACCACACTGTCGTGGGTTTAAACAGAAAGAGAGGGGGCTGTCTTTCCCAGGATTCAGAAGTGTTGGTGAGCTCGGCAGTCTGTGTAGATCCCGCTCTCGTGCCATCCACCCTCAGCTGTGCGACGTTGTGTGGGTTGTTTTTATGTGTAGTCTGCCATTTAATTTTTGTGATGCCCTTTTTAATGCCTCCATGGGTTGAAGGTTTTTCTTTGATTACACCTGTTGCCATTTTTCTTTGTTATTTCCCCCTAAGCTTTTAACTTAGAAAGTTCTTACGTATTTTCTTTCCTCTTTTGTGCATTTCCCAGTTTTCTCCATGACTCTCCTAATAGAAATAAAAGAAAATACATTTATCTTAAAAACCATCAACAAAGTCCTTCAGGGCTCACAAGAGACAAGCAGAACTGACAGCATCAAATTTGGGTTCCTTCATCCGGACATCTGGATTCTGTGCGAAATGAACCCAGCTTAACTTTGCAGTAGTTTTTTTCTCTTACTCCCCCTTGCAGGTTTGATAATCAAAATCAACCTCTATAACTGCAACAACCAGGACAGCATATGGAGATGGTCAGCGTAAGGACCTGGGCCTGCTGTGCTGATACGTACTTGTGGGCATGTCCGGTCTACGGAAATGAGGTCAACTTGAGGAGGTGGTCAGTGTAGGGAGGAGTCAGCTATGGAGGTTCTGCTGTATTTGATAATTAGCATGAGCACGCTACTCAGAATGGGGTGTAGATTAATCTGAAAAGATTAAGACTGGAGCAGCTGATGCCCTGCCGAGCTGGGCCCCTTCCTCCCAGTGCTGCTCGCTCCACACTTGCCTGGGTCTCCTGCTTCTGTCTTTCTGTCCCCTGAACGCTGCCACTTGTTCCCTCACCATTTTGAGAAGGGAGGGGACTTTACCAAATGAGGATTACCCCTGCACCTGTTTTGTTTGCATGCCAGATCACACATCGCTTAAAGTGATGGTATAATCGTTTTGTGTCTTATACAAAGTAGCGGATACTTAACGTGTAAGGATTGAATTAAATGTGCAGTGGTCATAATGAAGCAAGAGAGACCCGGGACTTTGTTGTATTCTGGGGCAGAATTCAACATCGTGGTACTCAGTTACCCTTTATTCTTTCTCTTTTCTAGGAATGATGATAGCCATGCAAGCAGAGAGAACATACTCTCAAAGGCTGTGTGTTTTAACTTATACTGTATATATATATCATACACACACACACACACACACACACACACACACACACAGGTAGGTAGAGTTATTTTTTCAGAGCAGTTTTAGGTTCATAGCAAAATGGAAGCTGTGGTGTGGCCACATGAGCCACCTCCCCCCTGCATGTGTGTAACTTCCCTGTCACACCGTTCTGCACCACAGCGGTCCGGTTGTTAAAATCCTTGAACCTGCATTGACACATCATCACCCAAAGTCCATAGTTTTCTTTATGGGTCACTCTTGGTGTTCCATGCTCTGTGGGTTTTGACAGATGTACAGTGACTTGGATCTGCCATTCAGCACCACGCAGTGTGAGTTTCATTGCCCTGAAATTTCCCTGAGCTCTGCCGACTCATCCCTCCCTCCCTCCTAAGCCCTGGCAGCCACTGGTCTTTTTTCACTATCTCCAGAATGTCGTGCAGTTGGAATCATACGGTCCGTAGCCTCTCCAGATTTGCTGATTTCATTTAGTAAATGCATGTCAGTCTCCCAGGGCTTTTCTAGCTTAATAACTCACCTTAACTTTTAAATTGTGAAACTCTTTCACAATTTGGGAAAACATGCTAGACATTTTCTCCCCAGAATAAGCGTGACCACACACCCATTTACCTGCTCACGGGTCAGTCGCAGTCATCTCAACAGCTTTCCCCACCTGCCCCTGCCTTGGAGATGAGAGGGGACCAGGTTAGGAACCCCAGAGCTGGCAATGGTGAAATGAAAGTGAATTTTTCTTTTCACTTAAATACCTTGCTGGAAAATGTGTTGCTTCTCAAACTGAGTAGAATGATGGAACTTCTTTGCACACATTATTTAAAGGTGCATTCTTGATTTCAGGGTAGTTCAGATGACACATGCCCATCCTGTTGTATTCTAGAGCAAGACTTCTCAAACTTCAATATGCACTTGGGACACCTGGGGACTTAGCTCAAATGCAGATCCCCCCTGAAGATCCAAGGTGAGCACCCATGTGCAGCTGGGCTGCCTGAGGAACAGCCTTTGCAGAGCAAGGTTGGAATCCCCAGTTCCAAATGCAGGTCATGACCTACTTGTCTAAGGAAGTCAAGGGTGGTATTAACAAAAGAAGATGGAATGGAATAGAATGGAAAGCATTGGGTACACCACAGACAGAAAGGAAAATATTATTTTGGAAAACTTTTGCTGTAGTTACGTATATACGTATGTGTACACTGGGTTGTAATATATATTACTTCTTACTCTGGATACATTTAAAGTGTTCACTCTTTGAGATTTCTATGCAGCAAGAAGCAAGGGTGAAAGCACAACAATGGTTTTTACCCTAAAAAATAGTGAATTGGCAGGCATAAAATTGCACATGTGTCTCTAAGGATTCTGGTATCCAGATGTTGGGATTTATCCCAAGGCAAGAACTGTAAATAGCAGAGAAAGTTTCTTTCTTTCTTTTTTTTTTTTTTTAATTTTAAAGAACAAATTCCAGGGTTAAATGAAAATTCTGGTTGTGTTTTGCTAAATTGAGAATACATGTTCCTTCTGAGAATGTACTTTAAAGAGTAAACAAATTTTACTGAAGCATGGCTACAACTTTTAGTGATTCTTTATAGATTTTCTGGAAAGTGCTGTTTATTTGTATTAAACTTTATAATACACCACTAATACACTGATATTATCAATATCCAAAAATAAACAATAACCATTTATAGGGAGCTTCAAATTAGACCTATAAAATTTTATTACAAGTATTATTGAGCCAACTGAGGTTGAGACTAACAAAATGTGTAATTTTGACTATGTGATTCTTATATCCTTTGTTTTAAAACCCCGAATTTAAAACATTTTTATTTCAGTTGAATTATCATTGATCAAAAATGTATGCTTAGAGTAATAGTCTAAAGCAAGTCAAATTTTTTATGACTTTTGTATTAGTAAAAAAGCCCCCAATTAAAATGCTTTCCATTATTGTTCGAAAAAAAAGATTATGTAAAATTTCTCTATTTCCTTACACATTACAAAAATGACCTAGACCCTAGGCCACAGGTAGGACGAGGGGTGATCCTATCCTTCTTGACCCTTAGTGGAGGTTGTCCCAGAAAAATTGTGTGTAAACTAGACAATATTAGCAATGAATGAAGAGAGGAAAGAAAATAGAGCTGAAGAGAGAAGATAGTTTTACCTTTTACCTGTGACTAATTTAAACAATAAGCTACTATCGTTGTTCCTAAGTCTTCCATGGGAATGGAAAACTATCTTATATTAATAACTTCAAAGACCCATGACTTGATTCCTTAAACCTGAAATTAAACAACTAAACAACCCTATGTAACTTAAGACATACCTTGTAAAGAAATCTGATTCTGAGTAAAGGAAAAAAGTGACATTTTTTTTCTTTTAACCCATTTTACAGTATTAAATGTATATCTTAGAAGACCTTTTGATTACTATTAATACAAATTAATATAAGTCAACTGAAGGACTCATTAAGTACTATTATTTTTGCATCAATTAAAAGTGTTTAGATTTACCTGAAAATTGAAAAGTAGCATGTTTCATACAACTCTAGTGATTTGGGGTCATCATGCCAATGGCAGCATTTCAATGATGCATTCTCCTGTTTGGGGATTATAATTTGTGATACTTGTTTATTTCCTTTGAGATAACATCATGGGTCTTTGGAATTGTATTAAGTTTTATTTTCTGGAAAGTAAGTCTCCATATTAGGCGTTGGAATGTCAGTCACTTTTTGCTGGTATTGGTTTCAGGAGGGGGGTTCCCTGGGAAGCAGATGTTGGCACAGAACTGGGAATGTGGGAGTTTTATTGGAGGGGTTGGGGCTGTGTCTGTGAAGGATAAAATGGGGAGGAGGCAAGATCAGGCAGGGAGAGCCTCAGACTAGCCACAGATTTGACAGTGTGACCGACTCAGTGGGAGGTTCTGGAGCAGAGGTCGCTTTTTTTTTTTTTCATTTTAACAATATTTATTTATTTTTGTTATTAAATCATAGCTGTGTACATTAATGCAATCATGGGGCACCATACACTGGTTTTATGGACTGTTGAACACATTTTCATCACACTAGTTAATGTAGCCTTCCTGGCATTTTCTTAGTTATTGTGTTAAGACATTCACACGCTACATTTAAATACTAAGTTTTGCCTCAGAGGTGACCTCTGTATGTGAAACTTAGTAAATGCAGAGGTCGCCTTTGAGGCATCCAGTGTGGGGCAGAATGACCAGGCGTTAGGACCCTGCTGTGTTCAGTTATTGGCTCACAGATGTCTGGAATGAAGCAGAGCCTCAGGTGCAAGCAGCTGGAGGCTGTTGGGACACATGCCTGACCATCCCTGAAGGGCGGTCCAGTGATGCACCTCCAGGGCTGCCCTGGCCGTCTGCAGCTGAGGATGGAGTCCTTTCTTTCAAAGTTCCAACAGGGTTGTTTGCTTGGCATTGCTCCCCTGTCCTTGGTGATTTTTTTTTCACATTTACCCTTTGTGGGTAAATGTCTTTTGCTCACAAAGTTTATTTGACTTTCTATCCTTAGTGCTTAGATGGGGTCACCTGCTGTTGCTGTTATCAAGGGCTGTTTTGATGGGAAATGGGAATGTTTCTTTAAAAGTGTGGATGATTAGTTTAAAAATCCTTTTAGATGAATTCTATTTCTGGCTGTTTTTTTGGATTTAGACTTTTGGATAAACAATTTGTTATTTACCTGCTTTACTGTTATTTAAGGTTGATGTTCAGTTTCTCTTAGCAATTTTGGTAAAGCCTGTCATCTGTTAGTTAGACCTCAAGTCTAAACATCTAAATTGCATCAGCCTTTATCCTCAAAAAATTTGAGTCCAATAGTTGGTCTTTAATCCTTTCGGGGGTGCCACTGTGATCTTACTGCTTGAGGGATCTGTGGTTTCCTACCAACTACAGTGCTGGGGGTAGAAAGGTCCCCCAGGGGCGAGTCACCAGCAGTCAGGTGTGTGCTGTGCGCGGTCTTCCTCCGGTTCAACATCCTAGTCTAACAGATTTGGGAGCTTTGAGACCAGAAAAATAAATATTGGGGGAAGATTCTCACCCAGCTCCCTTGTTCTGCTCCTGGCGTTTCCATTGCAGGCTGTTTTCCAGGTGGCCCCCGTGGTGACATTTCACCTCCATGGGGGAGCCCTGCTAGATGCCCTTCACGCTGAGGCTCCATTTTGTCCTGTGGACCCAAAGTAGACTGGATCTCTGTCTCGTCCCTTTTCCTCTCTTGCTCGTATTTATGTTATATTCTGATTATGTAGTCAATACTTTTTAACATTATTTTATCTGTTTCCTTTCATCTTGTTGAACAATGTGTATTTCTTATCTTTTTCTGTGTGGATGTTTAATTTGCTTACATATATTGCCATTATGATTTAGTATCTTTTAAATATGCCTTTGAAGTGTTTTTGGTTTGTTCATTGAAGTCATTCACTCTGTCCCCCCATTCTGCCCTGTGACTGTTGTCACCCCACATGTGGTGTGTCTGGGGACTTCTTCTCTTCCCACTTTTGGCTCATGTAAAGCTACCTTCTTTATCACAAAAGGAAGTGAAGTAGTGCCCAGGGAAGAGCCATTCCGGTATTGCAGGACTGTCATGGCCGTGTTAAACGCTGCTCCACCTTGCATTTCTGCACTTTCTTCGTTTCCTGTTTGAGGATGTGGACTGTGATGGAAAGCTATCTTTTATTTGAGGCACACACACTGTAATCTTTTACTTGGGACTAGACATTTTTGAATGCTTGTGGAAAACCAGAATGCTTAACAGAAACATAGTGAGAAATACTGTGATTTACTTCTTGAAGAATGAAATTTAGAACTCATACAAATGTGACTTTACGAACAGCAGTGCTCATCTTCTAAGGTCTCAGAGTGCTAGGGAACATATGTGCAACTGTGTATTGAACAAGTTGGACGGAGTTTATTTCCTTACAATTCTGTGCCTCTCCATCTGCCAAGAGGAAGGACTCTTTTCTATTCTAGAACGATATGTCAGGTCCATCCCACAGTTTTTCTGGTCACTTACAATTATTAGCACACAGCTTTATTTTTAGGTATTAGAAAGTCCGGTCAATTCTTAAGACTTCAATTTCCTATGCAATTGAAAGTTTCTTGCTCCCATTTTGACTTGTTACAGGGAGAAACTGCAGTATGGAAGACGGCGATGGCTGGTCCCCTTTCTTCATTGTATTTGGCCGTCTCTGCTGTCATCTCTGTGCCCCTTCTATACCCTTGAAATCAGTGATGGGCTGAGGTTCCCCCAACCAGGTCTGGGGCAACCCTCCCTGTGTGGTCTGCTTGCCTCAACAGTCTGGAACCTTAGAACGAGGGCCTCCGCCAGAACCGCTAGTCACTTAACATCCTGCTATAGACAAAAGAAAAAAATGGTAAAAGTAAATATGAAATGCCAGTGGCCATAGCATTCATCCAAGGACAAAATAGGTTCAAATCATACGTAATTGTTTTAAAGTTTTGTTCACTTGCTGACGAGCAAGGAGAAACCTTGGTGCATTTCCCCATTCTCGGTTGATTCTGTATCTTTAGAGCCAAAGGAAGAAAGGTAAGTATGCAGATGAACTTGGGTGTACACCTTTATGGAACAGATGCCCCAAACACAGCTTTGGATCTTTCTAAGGTTCTGAGGAACTCGTGGGCGTTGTCCACATAGTATGTGGTTTTCCCCAGGACGTGATCTGCACCTTTAAGAGCTTTGGCATCTAAATCATCACTCTTGTTTTTGTTGGTTAAATTTCTCCTCAGAATATGATGTTGAGACTAATGCCATCACCTTGACAGTGGGGATTTTAACCTGTCAGTTGTGGAGGACACACACATTGTGGTTGATGCTGAAGTCATCTCACTGGCTCCATCTGTCCCTCAGGACTCTCAGTCCTTGCCTGTCTCAGTAGCTGGGTCAGCAACCAACTCCTGGTTGTGAGGGTCTCACGGCCCAGGGCACAGCTGGTCACCTGCCCCAGGGGCCTGCACCTTCCTCCCTGTGGCCCAGTAACCAGGCCAAAGGGTTTCTGGGTCCTCGTGCCACCCCAGCACAGGGCATAGAGTAGTCACCTCTGTGGCGAGATGTGCGGGGTGACTCTTACTGATAGCAGACAAGATGTAGAAATAATGCAGGCAACTAAGCCTCTCTTCTTTCTCTGTGGGGTAGGATGTTTCTGTACAACTTCCAGAAGGCATCAGCCTGGCTGAGGGGCAGCACCTGCCCAGTGACCAGCCTTCCCTCTTTGGGACCCTCCTGGCACCAGAGGGTGCCACATCCCACTCTCTCGCAGCCTGGCACTCTTGCTGCCCTGGGTTTGCACCTCCCAGATGGAGCAACACACTTCACTTTTGTTGCAGCCTGTGCGCTAAGAAGCCCAGACTCACAAACTGTGTGCACACCGGCACTCGTTTCCGTATTGCTGCTGGTTTTGTTTTTCCTTTGCTCTGTATGTTCTTTTATTTTTTTTCATAGAAAATGAATAGATGCATGCATACAAGTCTTCTGTTTCAAAAGATAGATCTTGCATAACTGGGTCCTGTCACATACCTGAAGAAGTGAGAAATAGGCTGGGGGCCCAGTGGCTCACGCCTGTAACCCTGGCAATTTGGGAGGCTGAGGTGGGTGGATCGCCTCAGCTCAGGAGTTCAAGACCAGCCCGAGCAAGAGCGAGACTCTGTCTCTACTAAAAACAGAAAAATTAGCTGGGTGCTATGGTGGGTGCCTATAGTCCAAGCTGTTTGGGAAGCTGAGGCAAGAGGATTGCCTAAGCCTGAGAGTTTGAAGTTGCTATGAGCTATGATGATGCCATGGCACTCTATCCAGGGCAACAGCATGAGACTCGGTCCCCCAAAATACATACATACGTACATACATATATAATATCCATCCATCCATCCATGCATCCATCAATGCATCCATCCATACATCCATCCATCCATCTATCCATCCATCCATCCATCCATCCATCTATACATACATAATATCCATCCATTCATCCATTCATCTATAACATCCATCCATCCATCCATCCATATATAGTATGTACGTATGTACATACATCCATGCATCCATCCATCCATCCATCCATCCATCCATATATACATAAACGAAGTGAGAAATGCAAAGCCAATAATCCCCACTGGTCAGTACATTGTGTATTACTCTGTGTGTCTCTGTGTGTGTTTTACCTCCTCAAATCACAAAAACACATACTGAACATCTGGGCTCGGGAACATGAGCTGTAATAGGTGGGTAGACATTTTTAGTGGGAGGTTCCTGTGAAGCAGCTGAACTAGCCTTTCAGCTGTGTCCCTGTGTAGAGTGGGCACCTGCAGCTGGTTAGTGATGGCCAGGCAGTAGCAGGACCTGAACCCAGAACTCCACTCCTTGAGGCCTCAGATGGTGCTTTTAGCATGCTGGTTTCCAGCCCTGGATGCAGGAATCATCTGGGAACCATTAAGAAAATACCTGTGTCTCAACCCCAGAGATTTAATTGATCAGGGGTGGGCTTGGGCATGGCTGTGTTTTACAAATTAGAATGAGATAAATCAGATTAAATTAGAATAGTTTCCAGCTGAGTTTTATGTGCTCCCTGGTGATTGCACACCATTATCCCAAATAATAACAATGTCTTAAAAAACTGTTTCAAACTCATGTTCGGTGGTGTCTCTAAAAAATATTGTTTAGTTTCTCTTTAGAAATCATATGAGAAATGGTCTCTGTTTAATGGAAGCAAAGTATGAGAATCTTAGAATGGTTGCTTACCTTGATTTAAGGAGCTTTATTTTTAGCACATAATTTTTAAAGGTGAACTAATTATGAATAGCTACTAACAGGTGTTGTGAAGTCACAATTAAAAAGCTGCCCTGACTTCTTGGTGGTACTTGGTACAAAGCCAATTTTTTTGGATGGAATACTTTACTTACCCTCAAGTACTCAGGGATTCCCCAGGAGGACACAAGGGGTGGGAGGTGGGGCTACAATTTTTGCTGTCATTTCACGCAGGAGTAGTCCTCTTTTTTAGACCTAAGGGCTGGGAGAAGGCTGAGAGAATGAATGGTAGAGAATTATTTTTTGGAGAAAAATATCATCACGCAAACCACCAAAGTATTTTTGATGTGGAACAATTATGAGTATGAGGTTGGACAATTAAGTTTGTGACTCATCCTAGGAAACGTGCTGCGTACTTCATTGCTTATGTCACTGAGGTCACCTTTGAAGTGCTCCGCTTGGCTATCTGGTGACCATCGTGATATGAGCAGTGACATACGCAGCACGCTTTCTAGGATGAGTTCTCAAACTTAACTGTCAGACTTTGCGTGATGACAGCTCTGATGGCCATGCCAGACAAAGAGTTTCAAAATTGCTTTGAAGGGTGCTGGACTAGGTGTCAGCATCGGTGCACAGCTTCCCAATGGGAATAAAATGGAGGTGACCACAGTGAGTGATGGTCAGCAGAGAGGTGTGGAGCCCTTTGTCTAGGATGAGTTTGTGACCTTAACTGTCTGAACTCATATGCAATTTTAGTGCTCTCAAATTTCTGGGTGTGGTGACAGAGCTACTGGTGTTGGACTTTTATTGACCTGTTAGATTCAGGGAACTATTGCCATAGGCAGGAGTATATCCAGCTGGCTAAGGGCATCATTTTATCTTCCTCTTATAGATATACCGTATATACTCGAGTATAAGCCGAGTTTTTTTGGCACAAAATTTGTGCCAAGTTCGGGTTTTTCGGCACAAATTTTGTGCCGAAAAAACTCGGCTTATACTCGAGTATATACGGTATGTGGTTATGACCAATAAGTTATTTTGTCTATGAAGGCAAATCAATTCTACAAAGCAAAAAGCATACTTAAGCCAGCAAAATTTGGAGTGGAATTTTAGCTCTGTGACCTAGTTACTGTTTTTAATGCTTAAAAAAAAGACCACTGTTCATCTTTGCTTCCCCGTTGTCACCATTGGAAGAGTCTCTTCTGGGAGCCCTAAATAGTCTTTTTGGAGGCAATATTCCCTCTTGTCCGGTGAGAATAACTTTGAAAGTCTCTTCATTTTGGTAAATAGACAGTGGGGTTTGTCACTGTCACATACAGATGCCAAACTTGCCTTGTTTGGCAGCCCTGGAGGTCTTGCTGTGCAACGGAAAACGCACCTTCTCACCTTCTTTCTTTCCTCTTATCAATTCCTAATATTTTGGCAAGAATGAACCCATAGCTGCCTGCGTGGGAAGCTGGTTATTAATGCCAAGTCAGGATATTTGAGGTCAAGAACTTTGAAAAATATCCATTCTTCTCCACTGAGCCCTTCAGGGTGAGTTACCCAGGGCAGACTACGCCAGCAGCCGTGGGAAACTCCTCGAGACACCCTTTGGACTATTCCTTCTTCTAGTGCACTGGCCCCCACAGCAACTCAAAGGAGATGACCAGAAGCTGCCCTGCAGACAGGAAGACTGCCCACAAATAGGCAAGGTCTCTTTGGAGGTCTAAAAGAGAAAGATTATTCCTAATGATTATCAGCTGGGATAAAGACTACTTCATAGATTCACCTACAGATAAGAAATGTCATAATTGATTCATTCTGCCAGCCAGGAATGCTCAGATTACTCCAGTACTCGTATTGCATTATTCTTAGGAAATACTGGGCTGAGGGAGGGACCAGCAAAGAGACAGTAACCACACTCGGTGGGAAGCTCTGTTTGGCGTTCTGTCCTGCACACTCTGGGTTTCCCCAGAAGATGTGTAATTGTTGCTGGGATGCTGAGCTCAGGAGCAGACACCTCTAACAAACATGTCCCAAGCACTCTCTGTGGGACCTGAGGGCAGGGCCGGCTCCTTTCTTAGTGCCACCTCCAGCTCTCCCTTATTTGCCTCTTTTGATGCTGACATAGTGATTTGGAGGAGAAATTCCTTAGCAGAGAGAGTAGAGCAGTTGAAAATGGTATATCATAAAATGGAAAATGAGTTTTATTGGGGGTGTGGACACTTGTACCAAGGCTTGAAAAATGAGCTCATCTTACAGTTTTGTGACTGTGGAAAACACGTCTTGTTTAGTAGGCACATGAGCACACACCCAAACAGGCAAGCACGGTGCTCCCTGATGCTCAGTTTGCATGGCTTTGTGTTAGGCAGAAAAAGGAAAGGAAGAGGGTCCTTATAATTGGAACACTTCCGTGTGAGCAGAGGGAGGTCAGACCTAGCGTAAAATGTTTTCCTGTGGGAGGATGTGGTAACAAAAATGTCAGAACTTCTAAGGGATTTTAGGGGGAGTCTCCACTCATAGTCACAGTATAAGGAAGGATTGTGGCCATGGGGGATGGAGGAGGGCAGTGATAGTCAGGTGCTGTATACAGAGGAGCGCCTGGGGGCTGATCTGGGACAGGGTGGAGTTAAGGATGCCTGGAGGGGGGGATGGCATTTCAGGAATAAGAAGAAAATAGGGATGGAGTTGAAAAGAGAGGTGAGAAGATTGGAGGTTGGATTTCTAATGTTTGAACACCCGAGTAGGGACGTTTGGCAGGAAATGGGCTGGAGCTGATGAGACAGTGTGGAGCTGCAGGGTTTTGAAGACGCTGAGCGAGGGGAGAGTCCCCTTTGGGAATGGCTGTGGCCACATCATGGAAGCCCTCTGGTGGCGCTCAGGAGAAGCCATCTTGCAGTTAATTAAAGAGAAAGTGGACAAAATGGCAAGGTGTGTTGTCAGTTCTTTGGAGAAATATGGTTATGAAAGCCAGTTTATCTGTGTGTCTAGAATTGCAGCACCCCATGGACTCAGCTTACATGAACGTGAGAGAGGCCAGGAATGTCAGCTGAGGTGGAGTTAAGAGCTGTTTTAGATTATTTCTTTTAAGATAGAAGAAATTTCTCTTGCATGAGGAAGATTTCCATTGCAGAGAGAAAGGCGGAAAGTGTACGGGGGGAAAAGACAGCAAGCTGGAAAGTCGTGGTAATTTCTGTCTCAGAGGTACAGATGGAGAGATTCAATTTGGAAAGGGGCAGTTAGCAACCTTGTGTTGATAAATGATCTGGGAGCAAAGTGGCTTTTTCCTGAGTCAAGAGACAAGAGGAAGAATAGCAGCAAAGCTACCGAGAAGACTTGAGGGTAAGAGGTCCAGGCTGGAAGAACTTAGATTTTACAGCTTCATTCTTCTCAACGTAGTAAAACACGAGGTCACCCTCTATGAGTGAAGTGAGAATAGGTTTGGAGTAAGAGGCAAGAGAATGGGAGGTTGACAAGAGCTGTGTAGGGGATTTCATAGGAAGTGAATTAGAGATGAAGACAAAAAGTCAAGGAGTAAAAGAAAATTCAAAAGAGTTGAAAAAATTATGGGATTTTTGACAGACCAAACTGGTAGGTCTGGCATGGAGGTGAAGAAAGAAGACCAGAGTTGGAGCAGCCTCTGGTTCGTAAGATGATGCGTGATTCAGGGGACTAGTAAGAGCCTGGTGAGCTGACCATGGGTGGCGGTGGAGCCAAGAATTGATAAAGGGCCTGGGAAAGTTGGGACTAGTGAAGGAAGGAGGGTCTTCCTGAGGCTGCTGAAAGAGGGAGGCAGCATGAAAGGAGAGGAGGCTGCGGTCACCAAGAGGACTTTAGCTAGAGGGTTTTTTGCCCTCATCAGTACAAATCCAGCCTGGGCTGTGTGTCTTATTTAATCATTTTTATGATGTTGGTTGGCTTGTCTTTAGGGTTTCTGTGTTTGTTAGAATAAGGTACTCTGGGAAAGGAAATATTGTGAAATTGTCTGTCTCTTTTGCTGTAGTAAGACCACATTTGCAGGGTTGTGTTAGTACCAGACATTTCTTTTAACTGTTCTCTGCAAAGAGCCCTGGGGACCAGCTTTGGAAATGCCCAACGGGGCCCCTTCTCCGCTCCTCTGTTCTCTTTCTCTGTTGGTCCAAAACGTCATCACCCTGTGCGTAGATTGTGACTCTGTTGTCCTAGCCAGTCTCGCTCCTTCTGCTTCATGCTCCACAGGTCGCCAGGGTGACGAGTTCAACATTGAGGCAGAGCCACAAGCCTTCCACCAGGGCTCAGGCTTCAGGGCCGGGGTGGCCTTGCACCAGCTGACTTCATCTCCTGCTTCTTAACCCTCTGCTCTCCCTGCTCAGCCCACACAGGGCTTCTTGGTGCCCAGGGCCCTTGCACTTGCTGGTCCTGCAGTCTGGACTGTTCTGCCCAATACTTACAAGGCTTATTTCTTTACTTTCTTTAGGTTATTATCACTTTATAGTAAGTGCTCCCTCACACACACACACACCCCCACTCAGCAGTGTTTCTACATATCACTCTGTTCCTCCCAACTTTATATCCCCTTCAAACATGCTACTAACTCTTTTGTCTTTGAAGTATTTTTTTTTTTTTTTAAATTTGTGTTACTATGAAGGTACAAATGATTAGGTTCCATTGTGTTTCTAAGGTAAAGTTCAAGCTGTAGTTGAGGCCGTTGAGCCCTTCATCCTGGGGTGTGCTGTGCACCCTCACCGCGTGTCCCTCAGGTGACAGCTCACCCATCCCCGCCCTCCTCCCCTCCCCCTCCCTCCTCTTCCTCCCTCCCCTTTTCCAATACACTTGTGTTATTTTCTCATATGGGCATGTAGTTGTTTTTCTATTATATTCGTGTTAGTATTGAGTACCTTAGATACTTGCATTTCCATTCTTGTAATACTTTACAAAGAAGAATGCGTTTCAGCTCCATCCAGGTAAATACAAAAGATAAAAAGTCATGATCTTTCTTTATAGCGGAATAGTATTCTTTTGTCTTTTCTTATAACATGTCTCCTCCAAGGAGAAAGCAAGTCCACAAAGTCAGAGGTTTGTATTTTGCTTGTTTGTGGACCCATCTCATTTTGTGTAGCAGTTCTTGAGATATAGTGCGTGCTTGATAATGTCCAGTGAGTGAATGGATATTGAATTACCTGCTATAAAAGTTAGATGTGCCTATTGTAGAATATTGGGAGAGCACAGGGAAGTATGTAATGCAAATATATGAACATATGCACACACACACATATATAAATTCTATGTGGAAGTAACCTCCACTAATATTTTAGTATAATTGCTTAAGTAAAATTGCTTCCTTTTTAGCATTTACGTACACACACAGGGTGTCAGAAATAGGTATACATGTTTTAAGAAAGGAAAAAACTATTAAAGTTGTAACACTCGAGTCATGTTTGACTTCTGCAGTTACAGGACCTACAAGGTGCACTATGAAAGACAGCAAATGTTATCTGCATGTATTATGGCAATTTTAATGCGGCTTTTTCTTTCTTAAAATGTGTATACATATTCTTGGCACCATGTGTGTATGTGTGTGTGTGTGGGAGGGAGAGAGACTGACTTATCAATAGGGACATTGATAAATGAAATGGGACTGTCGGGAAATGACGGGGAGGAAAAGATTTAAAATCACATCATCTGATTCATGGTCTGGAGATATTTAGCCTGGGGGTGAAGAGGCTTTGGGGAACAGCATAGGAGTTTTACGTATTTGAAGAAGTATGGTGTCTAAGACAGATTGTACTGATTCTGCAGAAATTTGGACTAGGGCAGAACTCACATTAGTGGGGAAAGCCCCAGGGACAGTAGCAGCTCCACAGAAAGATCCCTTCTCTGCAGGTGGCCTCTGCCCAGGGCGGCTACAGTTTGAAGATCAGAGTTTGACATCACTGGAAGTTGAAATAGAAACTGTGCCAGGAGTTGGGTGTTTTCTGCTTGCCGGCTTTCATGCAGAGAATCTAATATGGCAAAGACGCATTTAAGAAAACCTTAAAGTAGTTTGAAGCAGGTAACGTCACATTTGCTAACAACAATAGTAAGACATTTCTCTTGTACATGTGGACGTTTTCCCTTTTCTATAAAATATTCTTTCTGTTTTTTATGGAATAATGAATTGCACCAAATACCTATTTACTGTTTTCTTTTTCCCGTCTCTTGGTACTCATAGGTAAAGTTATATGTTATCTTCTTGGAAGAGTCTGAAAGTAAATTTAATAGGTCATGTGTAAGGTAGATCAGACAAATAATTCATTTTCTTTAACAAATCTATTTCTCTACTTTTAGAAATATGTTAACTCCAGAAACATCAGGAATAGATTAAGCTACATAACTGAGATTTTAAAGTCCTGTTTTGAAGACCCTCTAAAAGCAATTGATATAAACACATTTGAGTCAGTCACGGTCATGACCTCATTTGCCTTGTAAACATCTTTTAGCCTTTGGATACATTGTAACAGACATATTAGCAGAGCTCATAAACAAGCCATTGGAAAACACTATGAAGAAAAGTTTGTAATTTGAATAACTTATGTTGAAAAATCACAGAACATCTTGATGGATTTATAAATGAAGTGATAGAATTAACAGTGCATAGTATTTTTACTTCGAAGCTATTGATATTTTTAGAATATCTATTTTTGAGGAGAGTAACATGACTTCATTTGGATTGCTAAATTTCTGTTAACGTTCCCTACAAACTAATCTCTCCTATCTATATTTTAAATAAGTTTGAAGTAAAACATGTTTGGGGGAATAATTTAGATGATGTTTTCATCTCAATCATTCACAAAATACATTTTAAATTGCTCAAGATTCTATTTAAACCTGACTTACTGCCTTAAAATTCATGTTATGATTGCTTCTCCAGATAAATTTAGCAATACATCAATCACTTAAGGCTTGTTTTATGCTCCAGTTAGTGGCAACATGTGGCATATGATAAGGGCTCCCCAGGATTATAAATGAAGCAGAATTAAGTGTGTTATAATAACGTACCCTGGAACAGGAGACACAGCGTTTTTTAGCCAGAGATATCCAGACAGCCCACCTTCGTGCTCTGAATTTCTTTGGATTACTCAGGTAATTGTGGCTGGGTAAGCTGCACTGTTCTTCAAATTTGATTTGAATGAAGTGCCTTAAACAGAAACATATGGGCATGGGAGAGTGAGCCTCAGAACTCCTAAAGGGCAATAAAAAAGGTAATAAGAATTTATAATTGGATGTCATCTTTCATCCAGATGGATTTGACAGCATTTTAAAGCCTTGTAAAGAAAGGCCAGATAGACATAGAGTGGGGCTTCTTCCCCTCACAGTTGTGGTCAAGTTCAGTGAAATCTGCAGTTCACAAATATCTCTTCTCTTCATCCCCCACCCTTTCCCAGCTGCCCAGATGCTCCAAGGTAGAGCTGAATCTCGGGGCTCTGGCTGAGGGGCTACACAGCAGATGGTTTGCGTGGTGTGTCCCCTGCGGCCTCCCGTCCTGGCCCTTCCCAGGTGCCTCCTGCGTCCTTCCCATCCCGGTGCCTCTGTAATCCCCACCGGTGTGCACCCACGTTGTCACCATCACCACATACTCTTGCTTGGAGCTCGGGGTTGCTGACTAGCTGACGTGTGGCAAATACTTCCTGCAGGCAGACTGCACATTTCTACCTTCAGCAGAAGAGCCTAATTCCTAGTGAGGATTCGATTGAGGCAACCAGGGACCGAAGTAGAAGGGTCTGGAAGGCAGGGTTTTGCATCTGGCTGGCAGGTGGTGCCTGGTGGTGATTGCAGGGCTGACACCCTCCCCGTGGAGGGGTTTCCTCCCACTGATGCCACAGAGGGAGGCAGATATTCATGTCGTCGTCTCTGTCACCTTCCAGGGGAGTCCTCCCGTGTCGGGATTTTGAGAGACATCACATAACTCACTTGTGGGGGACTTGGTGGAGGTTGTGGTTTTCCACCCATCGTATTTAAGTTTCAGTTCATCACTATCAGGTGGCTCTGTTCTGCACAAAACACAGGGCTGGAAAGGTTGGGGGGTGGTGGTGGCGGCAGCTTAGTGAGCGTATGGTTTTATTGGGGTGATGTTTGGGATGACCGGGGCTCTGGTGGCACAGCACTGTTGACCTGCTAAATGGGGCTGGACTGTTCCCTGTGAACGGGTTATTTCCAAAGTTATGATTATTTCCCCTCAATAAAGGGGTGACTACAGACAACCCAGTATTTTTGAATAGTGTTTTACAAAATCAAGTACTGGAGACGCAGTTTATACCTAGCTCTCAGGTCAAAATAGGGCTGGGAAACGCTCCTCCCTCCCAGATGCGGTGTGGGGGAGTGGGCTGCGTCCTGGCTCGGTGGTGCTGTCGTGTTTGCTGTGGCCCCCACAGCCCTCCTAGGACATGACCCAGCAACAAAAAATGAGAAGTGGGGAGCAGAGAAGCGAGGCGGCAGCAGCTTACACGGTTAGCAGTGCTGCACTCAGACATGGCTGCAGCAGTGGCTTACAGACACTCCTTAACTTTTTCGCCAAGAAGATAGTGCTGATAAAACAACACCAGAAATCCATGTTTTCTTTATTGGTTGGAGTTCCATCTCCCCTGAAGTCCCATGGCATGTTGTCAGTATCCCTCTCACAGAAAGAGCGGCCGTATGAAAATAGAGCAAGGTAACACGTGCGTGAAAGTGAATTTATGGAGCCAATATGGCAGGATATCTGAAATGGCAATTGAATGAGAACATCTGCAAGTCCAGCAGTTTTCAGCCGTGAGCACCTTCTACTGGTATCTGTGTCCCTGCAAGGTCTTGATATACAGGGTGCTCCCCGCTTCTCCTCGAGGTCTTCCTGGTGCCCCGCACACAGCCTAACACATGGTGGGTTATCTGCACGCACGCTGTATGGAGGAATGAGGGAATGAGGACAGGCCCTTTGAAAATCACAAAATGCAATTATAAGATACCAAATGGGTTTTGTCTGTGACGGGAGCTACAAAGTCTTTGGTTTTTAATCGTGGTAAAATGCACATAGCATAAAACTTAACATCTTCACCATTGTTAAGTTCAGTGGGTTAGGTACACTCATGTTGTTGGTGTAACCAGTCTCCAGAACTTACTCATCTTGCAAAATGGAAACTTCATACCCTTTACTCAACACTCTATCCTTCTGCTCCTGGCAACTACAACCATGAATTTGACCAGGTCCTTCATAGAAGGGGAGTCATACACCGTTTGTCTTTTTGTGGCTGGTTTATTTCACATAGCATGCCCTTAAGATTCAGCCGTGCGGTAGCAGGTGTCAGGATTTTCGTCTTTGTAAAGATTGAAGGATATTCTGCTGCACACCACATTTTCTTTATTCATTCACCCGTTGATAGGCACTTGGGTTGCTGCTACCTTTCAGCTATTGTGAGTAATGCTCCTATGAACATGGGTCCATGAATATCTTTTTGGGATCCTGCTTTCAATTCTTTTGAATATTCAGCCCGACGCAGAATTGCCAGATTATATGATGATTCTAAATATTCTGAGGAACCACCATGCTGTTTTCCATAGACGACATACCTGTTTACATTCTCCCTAACATTCTCAGAACTGGAGCTAAAGGTTTCCATTTCTCTATGTCCTGGCCAACATTATTACTTTCTTTCTTTCTTTCTTTCTTTCCTTTTTTTTTTTTTTTTAAATAGTAGCCATCCTAATGGGTGTGAGGTGTTAAAGTCTTTTTTAAAGATCTAACAAATGAAGCTGTTGAATGCCACTTGCATATCTTCAGTCAGGCAATGACTTTTAAGAAATCATTCTTCAAAGCAGACTCTATTTTGAAGTCAGAGGCTTCTGATTTATGGTTTTCAAGGATTTTTTTTGAATCAGGTGTTTTTTGGCTATAGAAACTTCGATGAAACATCCGAAATGACTTTTTCTCCCAAATCTTAAAAGAAAATGAAATCAGAAACTGGTTTTGTGTCCACAATGACTTACTGCCTCCTGCAGAGGTTAATATTGGTAGGTAAGTAATCCCAGGAGCTCAGAGCAGACCCGGATGACAGTGTCTGTTTTGGGAAATACTTGCATGAAGGAGCTGTCCAGCAGGAGTGAGGTGAATTACACAGGCTTCGTTTGCACATATTGGCAATTTTTTGTCACAGTACAAGTGTCAGTGTTTGGCGCGTGCCTCTGCGTGTGGGGATGTGGGGAGTGGATGTTTCTTATGCAGGAAAAAAGTGGCTCTGTGTACACTGTACCTCTCTGTGCTTACTGCATGAGAAAAAATATATACTTTCCCAAGTCAGGCGATTTTAAGAGCGTGAATATTGTGACATCATCCAGCAGAGTCAGATGTCAGTTGAGCAGCAGCCATAAGAACCGTGGGCAGTGAGTTATGAGGCTCTGAAACCTTCTCCGTTGGTTTACACCCTGCGTGGCATGCTATGAGGACTTTGGTGTAGCCCGAGTGTTTGTTTTAATGAGGTAGTGCCGTGTAGCACACTCAAATGAAAAACACATGATGTACCCCAGGCAAGGGAGAAGCAATAACTGTACAGATTTTTGAAGAAGACTAGTCATACCACAGGCTACCATTATAACAGAAAAAATAACAAGAATTTTAATACAGTTGTCTGGCCAAATATATTAATTTAAACTGAATGCTTTTTAAAAAATATTATAGCTGTAAGGCACAGCGTTCCATTGGCAAGCATCTTCAAAACCTTCATTTTAGAGGATTCACGGAAAAAATACAGCAGCCTTTGCTGGTATGTACGTTTGAAAGATCCACTGAAATGACTTTGATCATTTATGTGAGGTTTCTTTTAGTTTGACACAAAGAAGCTAAAATGAAAAGAAATGAGTTTTTAAACCTGTTGACGTCTTTGTATTTATGTAAGAGAATGGTTTGCGGCTAGCAGAAATGTATTCTAGGACTCTTGAGTAAGGACACAGGGTTGTTAGCTGTCCCCAGGCTAGCTGGCCCTGGCTGTGTGCTGACTTGACCTCAAGTCACAAAGACAGATTTCTGTTGATCTGTGACCTCAGCTGGGTGTTAGTCCTTGGGTTCTAATCATTCTTGTCTGACAAAACCCTTTATTTTGTGCATTCTTTAATTTAGAAATCTGAAAGTGTTCTTTTTTCATCTTCATTCAGCCATCATTTGGATGACCTCCAGGTTTAAGGGATACAGGGATGGAAGAGCTAGGCTCTGCAGATAGCTTCCCAGTGGTTCATTTTTGACCAAATGTCTCCCCAATTGGTCAATGACTGACCCAGAACTGGGAGGCTTTTTGGGTCAGTAGATGTAATTTTATTATTTGGTATCTTCGTGTTTGAGTTTATGTCATGTGTGAATCACCACTGAGAACATCAGGGTGACAGTGACTCCCACTGTGCCTGGAGACCAAGGAATTGCAGGCAAGTGGTCAGTGTCACCGAAGCCCCACTGTCTTGAAAATATCGCAGATGACTGGGGTTTCTTCTTGCCTTGAACACCTCCATGCATGGGGATACAATCAGAAATCTTTGTTTTCACTATCTTCCCATCTCAGGTCTCCAGAGCTGCCCCTGAATTACCAATCCTTCAGGCACAGCGCTGCAGAGTCAAGCATTGGTGAGCCTTGCCATTAGTTTCATGAAATCGCCTTTAATTGCCATTTCAGAGATTACTTCCCATCAGTTGAAATGGAAGCCCACAATCGCATTTTCCCCTAGCTGCACTCTCTGCCACTAAACCTTCTATCATATTATATGGAAGAAAATTGTTATATTTTTTCTTGTAGCTCACATGAAGCCAGAAATTAGCCCTTTTGACTCACATAACAGTTTATCTTGTCACAAACCTCCGGGTGCCCAATTATTATCGGTCATCGGTTTGCTCCTGTGAGTAATGGGAAGAAGGTCTCACCTTTGGCAGAGAGCTGAGCTCTCCTTCTTGTTCTCTCTGGCTCGTATTCTCACTGTGACCTACTATTGTTCTAAAAGCAACCAAATAAATACAAAATATTGGTTCTTAGACCCACACAGCTTGACTGTTTTCGGAGGCAAAAAAGAGAAATCATGTCACAATGTTTTTCTTTCTTACGTAAGTTTTTATTTTTTGAAATGAACTTTTTATACAGTTGCTTTAGTTGAAAGCAAGACTTTGTGAAGCTTGTCTGGCCTGGGTTCGGGGTGACACCCTGCATTTGGTTCTGTGTGAGTGTGTTTCCTGGAGCTTGCCGAGCCCCGACGTGCAGTTGGAAAGCACATGTGTCCAGCAGCTCTCCACTCTGCAGAACGGTGCAGACGCTTCCCCATCTTTGTTCATTCTGAGTTTGTCCCTGTGCCATGATTTTTAAAATTGCAATCAAATTTACAGCTTTTCAAAGAAAGCCACAGAGCATGATTTTTAATCTCCTGAGATTTGTTTGCCCCTGTTCCACATGGAAAACAGCAATTTTCTTAATACATGTAAGCCAGATTAATAAAAAAATTAAAAATTGCATCTCCTAAGGTAGCTTTTATTTATTTATTTTTTAACGTTCCCTTTTGGCGAGTCTGGGGGAGAGTAGGAGTCACTGTTTACATAGACCCTTCTTCAAAGTGTCAAAGAGGGTTTAATCTTTAAGTGGTAATTTTAGCCTTTAGCCAGATTCCAATCTTGGGGGAAGAAAATGTCCTGGAAAAACTGTGCTGCCACATGTGAAGTGATGTCATCAGGTGGGGGAGGTTAGCTCAAGAAGATGAAGAATCTTATGGCCTATTCTATTTGTGAGCTGTTTCTGATTATCCCGACTGAGGGAGGGTCACTTTGAATAATGATGCCTTGACATTGGTTCCATGGGGAATCGACACTACTGGTCACCAGATGTGATGGGGCAGGCGCTTCAGGCTCCTTGGCCTGTGAGCTACACATGTTCCAATGCTCTACCTTGGAGGAAGGGCAAGCCCAGAGCCTCCGCCCTGCCCAGCACCCCAGTGAAGGAGGATCTGGCTGGTGCTGGTTTATCCTTGCCCTCTGTGTCTGCAGGCCCAGTCCTTGTTCTCTGGGCGCGAAGGTTCAGCACAGCTGCAGTTCAGCGGCTACCCACGTAGAACTTCCTTGGTCCTTTCACGCTAAATAGCAAATGCTATGAGCTTTTTCTGAGATGAGAATTTTTAGATATCCCTACAAAATCCTACATTGTAATCCTGGATGTGACTTTCAAAAGCATTTGCTCTTAAAGATCTTTACGTTTTCAACTTCCCTTTTAGACTCTCAGCAATTGTAGAATGAGTCCTACTTCTCCAGCATCCTCTCACTGATGCCGGGGACCCTGTGCTGCGGCTGCGCGGAGCACTGTCCGTGTATTGGAATTTTCAGAAAGGGAAGTTGTACCGCTGCTCCAGGAAGGCTGGCAGCATGGACTGTGAGGGACACAGACGTGACAGTCCTTCACTCAGAGGAGGAACCTCCCCGCAGAAACTGACACATGGTTTTGAGACCTTTTCTCACCTCTCTCATCTACTGGAGGTGCCTTTTTTGTCTTTCTTCAAAGTTCACTGCACGGTGTGCAGATCGACCCTCTGGATACTCGAAGCATGAAGAATGAGTAAGTAAATCTCTTTTCCAAAAGGAGCCTTTCCACTATTGGACAACACATTCATGCTTCCCTTTAAACTCCATTCTTCTCTTTCTAGGATGAGTCCCTAGTTTCCTCAGCCATTCTGTTCCATGCCTTTATCTTCTGTACCATCTCCTGGCCCTTCTCTGTATTTCCGATGTCAGCATCAGTTTTTAAGATGCTTTTGTTTCATTCTGTGCTGACCTGACTACAACTACAAGTGTGCACCGTATTTCAGATCTGATCAGAGCAACAGACTGCAGTTTCTCAACTTTGCTGATGTTACTTCCTTTCTTTTCCCACGTGAGGATATAAATAATCATTTGCTCATTTACAAAGTACAAATAATTTATGCAAAGGTAAAGAATCTTAGAATGGGAAAAGATAATTGCTTGTTATGAATACGACAAAGGTTTGAGAACTAGGGTCCATAGAGAACTCAAACTAATCAACACCAAAGAGCAAACAATCCCACCTATCACTGGGCAAGAGACATGACCAGAACCTCCTCTGAAGGAGACAGAGGAATGGCTAACAAACATGAAAAAATGCTCATTGTCCCTGATCATCTGAGAAATGCAAGTCAAAACCACTCTGGTTGAGAATGGCCCACATCACAAAGACCCAAAGCTGCAGATGCTGGCGTAGATGTGGATTTTTACACTGTTGGTGGGACTGCAAACTAACACAGCCCCTTTGGAAAGAAGTGTGGAGATTCCTCAAGGAACTCAAATTAGACCACCCTTAGACCTCACAATCCCACTCCTAGGCATCTACGTAGAAGAAAAAAAAATCATTTTATTTATCATAAAGACATTTGCACTAGATTGTTTATCGCAGCTCAATTTATAATCGCCAAGATGTGGAAATAACCTAAAAGTCCATCAACTCAGAATGGACTGACAAAGTGGGTGTGTATACCATGGACTGCTATTCTGCAATAAAAAGATGGAGACTTCACATCTTTTGTATTAACCTGGACGGAGTTGAAACACATTCTTCTTAGTAAACTATCACAAGAACGGAAAAGCAAATATCCAATGTACTCAATACTGATACGAAGCCAGTACATGATCTAATTCATGCCCACAGAGGAGAAAAACTCATTGCAATTCCAGGGGGGGGGAAGGAGGAAGGAGGCCGGGGCAGAAGGACGGGGGGGATTTGGGGTGCTTCCACTTAATGGGCACAATGAGGTGTACAGCACGCCTTTTGGGTGTGGCACACAACTACAAAAGGGACTCTACCTAACAAAGTCAAATCTTTTGACCCGGTTGGTTGTATCCTCAGATTCCCCTGAAATAATAATATTAATAATAATAATAATCCCACCCTCCAGAAATAGCAGTGGTAGAACATGCCACTCAAAAACACCCGAATAGGCTCAGTGCCTGTCGCTCAGTGGTTAGGGTGCCAGCCACATGCACCGGGGCTGATGGGTTTGAACCCACCAGGGCCTGCTAAACAACAGTGACAACAATAACAAAAAAATAGCTGGGCATTGTGGCAGGCACCTGTGTTCCCAGCTACTTGGAAGGCTGAGGCAAGACAATTGCTTAAGCCCAAGAGTTTGAGGTTGCTGTGAACTGTGACGCCGGGCACTCTACCAAGGGCAACATAGTGAGACTTTGTCTTAAAAAAAAAACCCTGAATAATATAGAATCTAATATATGTACAATTACATGTATGTATATTTTTATATTTAGGGAGACTTACAGAAGAATAGGTATGAAAGTGTTAATGATGGCTGGACTTTTTGTAAGAAGAATGCGATAGGTCTTTACCTATGCTGATGTATGTGCGTCTCATCTAAACCAAGATGGTCAAAAAGGAAAAAAAGCCTGATGTAACAAGGCCTGTCTTGACAGAAGAATAAAGACGTGTATCAGCATATTGCATAATTGTGTTTTATTTTTCTTGAGACAGAGTCTTACTCTGTCACCCTGGGTACAGTGTCCTGGCATCATAGCTCACAGCAACCACATACTCAGTCTCAAGCTATCCTTCTGCCTTAGCCTTCCAAGTAGCTTGGACTTCAGGTACCCACCACACCTAGTTTCTCTGTTTTTGGCAAAGATGAGGTCTCCCTCATCCTCAGGCTAGTCTCAGACTCCTGAACTCAAGCTATCTACCACCTCAGCCTCCCACTGTGCTAGGATAATAGCCAGGAATATAGGCATGAGCCACCACACCCGGCCGAAGATATTTGATTTTAGCTTGATACTCCATTGAGCGTCGTATAGTTGACATAGCTTCTAAGTCTCCTTCTTCCTAGTTTTACCCGTCTTAGTATTGAGATAACCATTTGCCTAGGTGTTAGGTGTAAACCCTCAGCCTCATTGTTCAACCCTCTTTCCCTCATCTCCAATCCATCAACAAATTCTGTTGGCTTTACCTTCAAAATATGTACCAAAGTGCCCTCTTCTCACGTCCACTACCATCATCTTCTTAATTCAAGTCACTAAGTCATGCTCCTGGATACTGAAATCACCGACCCCATTCATCCCTCTGCCTCTGTTCCTGGTTCCCTGCAGCCTGTTCTCCACACAGAGGTCAGAATATTTTCCTCCAGGGATAGATCAGATAGCATTCCTGCCCTGGTAAATAGCATGTCTTGCTTCCCTTGGCAATTAGGATAAAGTCCAAGCTCCTTCTCATGTTCCCAAGCTCTAGCCTGCCTCCCCGCACCCCGGTCACTCTGCTGCAGGCACACTGGCTTCTTCCTGCCTCCAGAATCAGTGTTCCGCGCCCAGTCCCATGTCAGGGCCCCTGCGTCCACTGCTCCTGCTGGGCAGAGCACCTTCCCCCGAAGGTTATCACGGTTCTCCTTCAGATTCATTAGCTTTCTGCTCAGGACACCCCAGAGAGCCCTGCCTGCCCACACTACCCAAAAAGAGCCACCTCTTTTCTCCTTGCTGTTCTTCCTGGTTCTGTAGTATCTTTATCTGGCATCATATTGTGCATTTATTTGTAGAGGTTAAAAAACTTTTGTTTCCATGGGGGCAGGCCTTTGTCCCACTCATCTCTGTGTATCCTCCATGCTGAGAACAGGGCCCAGCTCATGGTGTTCACTCAACAAGTGATTTTTGAATGAATGGATGAATCCGAGGGGCCTGAGTATAGGATTAGGGCCGATTCAGTCAAAGCGTTAGTCTGTGCCCATAAATAACCCTATTATGGGGTTGGCCATCCTATGGACCACAACTCTAGAGATGAATACGTTATTCTTACTTTAAGGAAGACATAACAAGCGTTATCTATAATCATTACCCACTTCTCTCCGTTGTCAGCCCAGGGAATACATTTTGGAAGAACCAGAAGGCCTTTTCTTCTTATTCCTGTTGGTGTTCATCTTGATGTACACAGTGATTATTTATCCCTAACCTCCCTCTACAGGCACCATTTTTCCCTGAGTGTCTGAGTATGCACCTGAGTTGGGGGGCCAGGCACCATAAGCAACTTTTTCATGGTAGAAATTTCCTTTCTGTTCTCTTCTCTCAACCTGCACACCTGAGCCCATGGGTTGTGGTCAAATTGGAAAAGTTTTGTGTTCTGGCCCTGAGTAGTGAAATGAATGGCAGGCAGGCCCCTGGTGTGGTCCAGTCTGCCAGGAATAGGAGAACACCAGGGACTCAGCAACCCGGTTAATGTCACCGTGAGGAAGTGCATCTGTCATGTGGGCTAAGGGATGCCGTGGTGACACATTAGCACCAAATCCCAAAGGACGGTTTGTTTCATGTCCTACAGGGTCACTCAGGTGGACACCTTATGCCATTATCACCTCAACACATGGCTTCCCCTGAGACTTGAGCAGGGAAAAGAAGAGCTCATGGGATTCATAACTCTTCTGATTAGTTCCCGGAACTCCAGTGACACCCTTCACTTTGGTGGCTGGAGCCTATGTCATGGTCCCACATAGCTGCAAGGGCTAGGACTCTCTCAGTGTATCTTAGAAGTTACTAGGAAGTTCATTAAGCTTGAACATTTAAAAGAATAATAATTAATAGACTAAAAAACATTGTTTAGAAATTTATTAACATTTTAAAGTATAATAAGTTTCTTATTAAGTTTCTGTAAGTATATCATTTCTAAATAAATAAGAAAACAATTGGGCAACTGAAGATTTTAGTGCTAATTCCTGGACTGAGGTCCAGTGTGAGCCACAGACCCTGGCTCATTTATACCCAGGACAGGCAAAGCTCCCCCTAACTCCAGGAGTCTGACTGTCACCTAGTCTCGCCTGTTTTTGCTGTGATCTATGATTAGTTGTATTAAACTGAAGATCCCTGGGGAGGTTATTTTTTCAATTTAGGAAAAAGTTAAATGTTATAAAAAAAGGACTTTTAATTAAGTTCTTGGAAGTAATCCCCATAAGATGGGTTGAAAATGCTATTAAATAAAGTTTGCTTCCAAGAACTAAAATTTTAAGTCCACCTGTTCGTTGGATTAAAACAACGTTAGATTTCTCAGTGAATTTCAGAAGAGGGTATCTTAATTAAATGTCTGACCTCAGAATGGAGAGGTTTTAGGATGAATTGTGTACCATTAAATACTGTTATTGCAGTGATGTAAATGTAGTAATGTACCTGAAAATAATTTAAAGATTATAAGCTTGATTAAGTAAAGTGTGAGGCACAAATTTAGCAACATTAATTAAAAATTTTAAAAACATTCATACTTTTCAACTTAATGCTGTTTCTAGGATGTTTTCTCTAAGTGAATAATTGGATAAGTTTGAAAAAACATTTGTTCTTAACATTGGAAGTGGTCTGATATTCTCCTCCTAAGAACATGGTTCATTTAACAGTTTTTATTCAAGTCTCTGCTCTATGCTAAGTACTGTTCTTGACCCAGGATGTGAGCAAAATGGATACAGTCTCTACCCTCTGGGGCCTTCATTCTAGTGGGGAGACACAACCAACTTAATTAAGCAAAATATATAAAAGGTGATAAATCAGATGGAGAAAACTGGGGGGAAAGACGATGGGTGCTGGGGAGAGCAGGGAGCTGGGGATTTTCATAACGTGGTGGGTCAGGCTACACTGGGAAGTTGACATTGGCTGGAATACCTCAGAAGAAGGCCAAGGGACAAGCTGTCTGGTATGGGGGGAAGGTGCCCTCCACGTGCAGGAGCCAGCAGTGTGCTGCTTCCCTGCAGAAACGGTGAGGAAGAATCTGACCCAGCAGCAGGGACCCTCCATGGCCTTAGAAATCGTGCTGTGGAGGCAAGGCCTGTGTGTCCACACGGAAGGAGGGACGCACAGTGAAAAAAGCAAATACTAAAAAGACACCCATGGAAGACCCCATGATATGTATGCATTTACAAATTAGCTAAGTCTTTAGACAAAAACTAATAAAGGTTGACAATGACTTTCTCATTTAATTTCTACCTGGACCATTTGTTACAGATTTTAATTGGAATGCAGACATTATATCTTTTTAAAAAATTAAAGAAGTATTCTATCATTAACACCAATATCATGCTACTGTCCATGAAGCTAAAATGTTTGGGTACATTTTGTCAGGAAGGACATTTCAATGTTAACTATCCTAAGCTCTACCACGTAGTCATTTTTACAGAGACGTGCTCTAGCTTCCTCACATATGATACTAAGCAACCTGCTCTAGATGGAACTGTGCCCCTCAGGATTCATATTTTGGAGTTCTAACACATAGCGTCACAGAATGAGACCTGATTCGAAAATAAGGTCCTCGCAGATACAACAGGGTGGACCCCCCAGTCCAATGTGATTGGCACCCTTGTAACAGGAGGAAAAAGAAAAAGTTGGAGGCTTTTCAATTGTCTTCTAGTGAATATGTACATGTATTTGAATTAAATTATGTGCCTTTATATATAAATCTATAAACTTACTTGAAAAATCAGAATGAAAATAATTTAAATTACTAAAATTAAAAGGAGAATACCACATAGGGACGAGGGCAGGGATCTGGGCGATGTTTCTGTAGGCCAAGGAACCTGAAAGATGGCCAGCAGATCTCCTGCAGCCAGGCCAGAGACGGGGACCAGGTTCTCCCTCTGAGCCCGCCGGAGGAGCACAGCTTGCCCTGATCTGGGACTTCCAGCCTGCAGAGCTGTGAGTGAGTGGATTTTCAGTGTTGAAGCCACTCAGTACGTGGTCCTTTGTTGTGGCAGCACCAAGAAACTCACGCCCAGTCTCAGCAGAGTCACCTCTGCAGTCTGAAGATCTGTGCTGTGCCTGCCCTGCCCTGTCGAAGACAGCCCCACAAAACGACCCATTATTGATATCACATTAGGGCTTTACCAGCTAGTTGTTTAGTAACCTCTGGTCTCACAGCTTTTCAGGGCAAGGCTACTCACACAGTTTGGGGTTGGTTTTTAACAGGCCCTGCTCTCATGGAGAGTTCCAGTTCTTTTTTGGCTTAGGAGAGGCGGGGGTGGGCCTCCATTAATGAGGAGCAGAGGCAGAAAACTGCAATCCCTGTGTCTCCTCCAGACACCCCTGGTGATCACAGTCCTGTTTGTCATCAGCTGCTGCCAAAATCCTGGCTGGGAAATTGATACTCATGGGAATCATTTAGGGATTATCTAATCAGCCACCCCTCCGCATTCACTCCACTTCATCCCCACACTGAGCCTCAGGAAGCATCTACCACAGGATCATTCAGACTGGAGAGAATGCACAGATTCCTGGGCCACCGCAGAGACTGGGGTCCTGCCGGGCCCAGCAGGGACCCGTGTGCTTGCCTTTCCAGCCAGCCCCAGACGATGCTGGTGTGGCTGGTCTCAGACCACACTTGGAGTAGCGCTGGTCTCCAGGGACTGTGCCACATCCCTGTCCCCTCGCCATGTGGGATTTTCTTCTCACAACTTCAGTGTAACATGATTCTCTGGGATTTTACTTGGGATCCGTGTGGGATGGGCCGTGTTGGCAGTGCCCGGGACTGTTTTGTAGATGCCTCAGACGCCTCTCATTATGTCGCTCAGGATCCGTGGTGGAGAATTACTCCCCGGTCTGAGCAGTCGATACATTCAGTCCCTTCTTACAAGTAGGTGGATTTCCTAGTGGATGGTGAAAGTTCCAGAAGTCATCATCTCTTCCCCATTACTTTCAGAACTAGGACTTTTTCTCACTTGGTACAGCTTTACTCAAAATCCTCAACATACTTTGTCCAATTCTTGCTATAATTTCCCGCCTTTGCTGCTTGACTTTCTACTTTTCTATGTTCTGATAACATTTTACACCAGTGCTTTTCATTCTTTTTATTTTAAAAAGTAACATTTTTTATCACAAAGTTAATACATAGACATTTATGTAAATAGACTTAGTAAAAAGAAAAGTAAAAACTTTATGAGACCCATCAGTTGGAGATAATATCAGTTGAGTCTACTAGTGAATATATACATGTATTTGAATTAAATTATGTGCATTTATATATATAACTCTATAAACTTACTTGAAAAATTAGAATGAAAATAATTTAAATTGCTAAAATTAAAGTATTTTACTTACAGTTTGATTACTTGCTCTATTTGTTTATCAATATGATCTTATCAATATGATCAGGAGTATCTTTCCCTATCGTGATGTAGTCACCTGTGAAAGGCAGATTCCAATGTAATCATATAATCTTAACTTTGATTCTTTTGGGGAGTTTCCAGTTGTTACTGTAGCAGACAAAATTATAACTAATATTATAGCAGATGCTAAATATATATAGAGAAGGACTTGTTGGGGTGTGCAGAGTGGAGTTTATTTTCTAATCACTTCTGGGTTCTTGTTTCCAAGCAATTTGTCCATTCATGAATTACTCAATCCTGATGGCAGATCCCTGTCCTTCAGACACACCCCAGAAGAGACTGTCCCTTTCCCTGGAGCAACCCTCGTGTCCCTCTCACACAGCACCTGTGTGAATATCTGACTAAATCAGAACATTTGTTAGTCCTGCTCATCCTCTGGAGTCCCTTTACCATTTCACGTCTTCCTTAGATTCCTCTGCAACAGTCAAAAGTGGCGTTACTTTCAACAAGTGGATTCTAGATGTATCACTGTTACTCTTACAGACTCAAAGAAAAAATAAGCTCGAGGTGTAGCCCTCACCAGCTCATCTGGCTCCCGTCTACCTTTGCACATCCTCACACCTGTGCCATCAGGGGGTGGCAGTGGGTGGACAGGCAAGACCCTGGGACCTTGGCTTTCCTTCCTCTTGCCAGTTGCAGTAAGATGCCTGTATATGTTTGTATGAAGGTAACATGAGCCTTCCTCTCCTCCCACACAAAAAGCTGACAACTCAAACAACAGCATTTAGGGGGTAAGCCCCATAGGGTCTGGGGTAGGTGGCGGGAGGTAGAGAAATGACTTATGAAGGACTGTCTGTGCTCAGATGACCAAGAAGGCAGATGGGAGGGAAAGCATGGAGGGTGAGCAGAGCTGGGCACGGAGGCTAGGCAGAGCTGGGCACGGAGGCTGGGTAGAGCTGGGCGCGGAGTCTGGGCAGAGCTGGCACATGACTCAGAGCATGTAGCCTCAAGTGCTGGTGGGCATGCGGGAGAGACATCTGCCAGGTTGTTGGAAGCACAGGTCTGAACCCAGAGGAAGCCAGAACCTGAGAAGCTGTGGAAGGCATTGGGCTGTTAGAGGGTGGGACGATCATGGGACCTACGGCAAGATTAGTACCAAGGGAGTAGTGGAGAAGGGGCCCAAGGAGGATGGAGAAGGAGGTCAGCTATGCCCAGGGTCTTCACATCATAGCAGTGGCAGGGAGGGGCTTGAGAACCCTTGTAGGTCGTCTCTACTCCTTTCCTTGGCTTGTCTGAAACAGATTTCCCTTTTAGTTTTAAAAATTAATTTTCTGGTCTTTTTCTGTATTTAAAGATTTCTAATAGTTGGTTAACATAGAAGGCACCAGTTCCTTCTAAGATGGATTCTTGGTTTGTGACTGTTGGTCATGCTGTTTGCAGATTGCGTACGTTGTTGTGGTTTGTGTGAATTCTGTTTACTTCAGGAAGAATTTCAAACAGTGGAGGCTGCAGAATTCTCCTTCAGGAGGATTTCAGAAGCTACTTGTTCACTAGTGAGATCTCTCCTTATAGATTCTGGCCTGTTCTCTTCTTTCTTAAATTTCTCTTTCCTCTTTTCTCTCTTCTCTTCTCGACAACTGTAGGATTCCTGTGTTTTCTACCTTAGTAAAGAAAACCTAAACTTTTATCACATCTCCTGTCTTTTGGAGAACTTAATCATAGGATGTTTTATTATCAATGTTTTATTATTGGTTTAAAATCTTTTAAACATGTAGTAATGTTTCTATAGGAGAAGCCAGTGATGGCTTTATTCATGCTTCCCTGATGAACACCCCACTGTTTGGATGTCTGAGGCTGAGTAGTTTCTGTGCAGATAGCTCATTTAGCTTTAGGTGGATTCTGTTGACTAATGGTTTGAAGAGATCAGCAAGGAGTCACATATAGAAGATGTTGACTTTCCTTCCACTGGCCATGGTTGCATAACCATTCCCGGGCCAGTGGTCAACAAGTTGCTGACACATGGTGGCATATTTGAATTTATTCTTTGTTTATAGAAATGCAAGCCAGAAAGACTCATAGTGTTGGCCACTGATTAAAGTAATTTAAGTTACATTTTTGACACTGTAATTAAATGTGAGCTCAAGTCAAATAGTGCAGACCATGGTCCTTCCAGGTGGGGAGGGCTGTGGAGCTGGCAGGGTGTCGCTGTCTAGCTTGTGTTAGGTCTCAGGGACTCCAGAGAGAGCTTTGATTTGTAAATGGTTGGGTTTATGGTACCTTCCAAAATATATCTTTTAGAGGTATGAACTAACAAAATAAATGAAATGTAATTGGATTAATTTTAATGATTCTGGTGCTTTGATTCCAAATCCTTGAGCACCTACAAAAACAAAGTGTCTCTGAAAGTGCAGCCTCGCCTTTGGATACTGGAACCCTCTGTTTCTGTCTGTGAGTAAGAGAAGCCAGGCGTGTATTTTGAGATGAGTGGAGGCGTCCAAGGGAGAGGGGTTACCTGAGAGGCCCCCGAGGGGCGAGCCCTGGGCTGCTTGGACTCCTGGAGTGAATTCCTTTCAAATTATGTTTTCAAAACCAGATCCAGGTCCTTTCTGTTCATATAAAACAACATGGGAATTCAGTAGCAAGTTGGGCTACCTATAGATGAGTATTCAGTGCAGGAAGGTAGGGCCTTCCTGAGAATTACAGTCATGTAGAGGTGAGAATCAGATAAAGAACATTCATCGGGGTGGAGGCTCCGGGAACTCGTTCAGGGTATCCACCAGCTTCCTGGTCAGAGAGACTATTTGCTGCCCTTGGTGAAGGCCTTAGCTTGGTTGAGTCTCAGCGTCTTCATCTTTAAAATGGAAAGAACACCTAAGCCACAGGGTTGTGGTGAGAACTAACCAGGCTGGGTAATGCACACAGAGCCTCTTGCTGAGGTTCGCGGCGTGTGATAAATCGGTAGTTTTGGTGGTTATCGTAATCACCCTCGTGGTCTTTGTAAACAGAAAAGATAATCTCTTTGAAAATTTTTCTTTGAATATTTTTTGGGGAGACGTTAGTGACAGATACTTGTTAGACTGTTTATTATAAATGTGGACTTGGTGTTTTATAAGATATTTTCACAAGAATGCTACTTTCTAGATTCTACACAGACACGGGCATAATAACATAATGGGTTATTTGCAGTAAGCACTCAATTATCTGGTGGTTCATTTTTAAAAACCTAATGCTCAGGCAGGGACTACTTAGCAAACATAGACAAGATAGAAATACTAACTCTTATTACTTTTATTTAGCCTGTCCTTCCTGCTACTTAAATGTGTGTGTGTGTATTTAAGAACCAAAGGGCTGGGCGGTTCCTGTGGCTCAAAAGGGTAAGGGTGCCGGCCCCATATGCTGGAGGTGACGGGTTCAAACCCAGCCCCGGACAAAAACTGCAAAAAAAAAAAAAAAAAGAATGGAAGGGCTTATTTCAAGGGGCACACCTGGAAACGTGCAATCCAATGGCATTTCATAAAATGATTTGGGTGGAAAAGTGGCCTCACCCAGACACAAAACCTCCTTTGATAAGTCATTTTTTAGAGCCAGAGTTGCTCCCACATGAGAAATAACCACCCTGGTCTATATGGAACAACATGTTTCTTCCCTGAATGTATTTTATGTCCCAAAGAAATAGTGTAATTGAGCTTATCCCTTTTTTAAAGTAGTTTTGCTTCCATCATATAGTATCTAAATGGATTGTCAGAACAACAACGTTCAGATATCTACTGAAGATTCACACAAGAATAACATCTCTGTTTTTGGAATTGGCTTGAAAAATACTGAAATCAGCAAGAATTTGCTTTTTCCTTTTGTCTAGTCTGAAATTGATTTATGAAACAGGATCTATATTGAACTTGATAACTACCTGGGAGATACTATGAACCCAACTTTTATATTACAAAAGGAAGCTACACTTAGATAATTGCTTGATTAAAGCGAAATATTTTGATTTGCTTGATTCACACTGTAAACTGAAGATTTAAAAATAATTGGAGTGTTTTTAATTTTTCTAACAGCAGTTATGGCAAAATCTATCTTATAAATTTCAAATAGCTTTTATTGATTGTAATTTTACACAATCATTTGTCATATTGCAAATAAGAGAATACAGTTCATATACAGATTTTTAATTTATGATATCTTCTCCTTGCAATACCAATATAATCCATCTTTTCAAATGTCAGTAAATGGAAAACCTTTTATTAGCAAATTTATAGCTACAGTAAAAAGAAGGAACCAAAAATATATATTTTATAAAAACCATTACTTCAGAAGTGAATCTTATCTTTGAGAAAAAGAACAAAACTTATTCATCTTTTAATTTATTTAACTAAATTTTGCCAAAACTTATGTATGAAACAGCACACATTTACACTGGTTCTTAAAAGCAATCCCCCCAACCCTGTCAGCTTATTTATAGGAAGGGGACCACAAATTATGAAAAATTATTGATGCTACTTTAGGTTTAGATTAAAGCAGTTCTTTCCATAATAGAAGATTCTCCATTTTCATGTAATACAATTTGTAGTTATTGTAAATAATGTCAATTGTAACCCTTCATTCTGAGCCCTTTAGCTGATGGGAGGAACGATTATCAAATTTACCAAGAGATTACTAAATTTCATTCGCATCATGTTTTTAATATTCAAATTACACGTTGCAAATCTTTGATGAAGAATATCACAAATAAGGGTGTCTGGATCTGCAGAGGTGCCCCAGACGCTCCTCAGCCCTGCTCAGACGTGGTGGTCGTAGCTGCCGGGTTGAGCCCATTCGCTTGGTGTTCCAGGGTCACCGAGCTCTTCTTGCTCAGAGGAGCTCTGTCATCATGTGTCTGCAAAGGGCTGCAAGTTCTTGAAATAGTTTTAAAGTTGTTTTCCATTTTATCTTAGTTTCCAAAATTCAAAACCTGAACTATGGGGATTTTTTGCAAGCGAATACAGTGACCCCCCACTTGTATCACGTCTCTCCTTCATTTCACTCAGGCTGTGATGAGCTGCATTGCATTGCTACAGAGTCCACCTTTCCGGATAACCCTGGGAGTTGTTCTTAAAAGAAGTTTTATGCTTTATCTTCTTTGTTTCCCCTTTTGAGCTTCTTTTGTCTAGAGCACCCCCCTTTCTTTTGGAGGTGACATCACATAGTGTTTTAGGATGTGAGCTAGAACTTGGGTGAGAAGTCCTTCTGTTGACTCGTTGTGACTGTGGGCGTCTCTGGGCCTCCCTGCCTTAGTGAACCTGGTGTTCCCAGCAAGGCCTGTGATGACTCAAGGCTCGGGAGCTTGGCTTCCTCTACAGGAGCTGCACTTTGAACTGCCCCACGTTGCTTGAGAAAACAGGGAACTCTTTTATCCAGCATGAATTATTAGTATTCAGCCATAAAAATAAGATGGTTTACATCTTTTGTATTTATCTGGATGGAGTTGAAGAACATTCTCCTTAGTAAAGGATCTCAAGGATGGAAAAGTAAGCAGCCTGTGGACTTAATACCAATATGAAACTAGCAAATGAATAACTATAGGCCCAGGTGGGAGGAAAATGCAATAAAATCACAAGGAGGTGAAAGGGGGGAGGGAGGAGGAGGTGGGGAGCTAGTGGGCTGCCCTGCCGGGTACAGTGTAGGGGTACAGGGCATGCCTCCTGGGTGAAGGACTCAACTACAACTGGGGCTAACTTACCAACACAGACAATGTAGCCTAATGGTGTGTATCCTTATGTTAATCCCAAATAAATAAGAATAAAATAAAATAAAGACGATGACTCTTTTATACCCTTAAAACAACAACAACAACAAAAAGAAACCAGGGAACTGTGCTGTCTGGCCTCACATTGAGTTTGTGTCCACGAGTCTCCTGTGGGCACTCACCCAGGCCTGGCAATCCTCCTCGCCACCCTGGCCACTGGCTGGCGCCGGTCTCTCTGCTGGGGGTCTAAGTGATGGTGGTCTCAAGACGCTCCTTTCATTTCACCTTCTTCTTGTTATCTGCACTCACCCCTCTCTCCTAAGCAATGGGATCCCATCACATGGCTTCACAACTATCCGTGTCCTGGTGATTCCCAGTCTCACGTCCCGGCTCGGGCACAGCTCCTGAGTGGCATCTCTGCGTGACGTATCTGTGAGCACCTGGGGCTGAAAGTACAAACAGTGCTCTGCCCTTTCCAGTCTCACATCCTCCACGTCCCCACCTCCCCTGTCAAGTGGAAACACTATCTTCCCAGTTGCTGAGGCCGTCGCATTAAACCACCACCACCACAAACCACAAATCATCTCCGATTCTTCTTTTCCTTCCTCTCTACCTCTGATCCGTCACCAGCCCTGTCAGCTCTTTCTCCAGTCACTGGTCCGTCACTCCTCACCCCGACGTGCAGCAGCGTCCAGCTGGGATTTCCCAGCTCTCCTTGTGCAAGTTGACACACCTTTCCTGGAGATCGTTTAGAACATGTGAGGGAGATTAGACAATCCCCAACTAGTCTCGGACCCCAGGGGCTTCCTGCTGTACTGGGGAGATGTTCAAATGCCTCCAGCATGGCCTGGCTCCTGCCCACCTGTTCACGATTGTGAAATTCCTCAGTCTTGCCTCAGGTCACTGCAGACTTCTGTCTTTTCCTCTGATGCTTCAAGCTTCTATGTGGTTCAGGAATATTTAAGGAGCTGGTCCTTTGGTCCAGGGGCTGTTTCTCTGCATCTGTCACTGAGGTCCGCCTCCCAGCTTCTCTTCCAGCCCCAAGGAGTGGTGTAGGTCTTGAGGACAACTCACTCGGGAGGCTTTCTGGACTGCTCCCCTTCCCTTCTCACTCAGAATTCGGGGCTGCTAAGTGGCTGAGGGGCTAGGTAAGCCCTTCTCCTTCCTTTCATCTGGCTGCTTGGGCTGCGGGAAGATCCATTAGCCTCAGGAGAAAAGCAGCCCTGAAGTAGAAGGGAAGAGGAGAGAGAAGGGAGGGGAGGGGGCAGGGGGGAGGAGGGAGGGTATTTTTGGGGGCCTCACCTAATGTGCATGATGCAGTGGTACATTTCAAAGCAATTAAGAAAAGTATAATTGTGATGGATGTGTTAATCAGTTCAATGTAAACATTTCACATTGTATATCAAATCAGTACACTGAACCCCATCTATGCATCAGTGTACACAGATTTACTATGACCCTGGCTTCTTGACTTCTTCAGAGCTCTGTCTGCTGAACACCCACACCTTGTCTTTGGCTCTTTATCTGGATGGAACCATACGGTCTGTTCCTTTGTGCTGAGCTTTCCCCCCGCAGCACTGTGTCTGTGAGAGCCACTCAGCTTGTCCTGTGTATTGGGGACCTAACGTGGCCCTGCATGAGCCGCCCCCCCCAACAAAGAGCACAAAGGACCTAGTTAGCCCCATCCCTGAGAAATTCCCACCAAAGGGCCCTGACCAGCCAAGGCCCTCCAGGCAAGCAGTGGAATTTGCCCACTCCCAATGGCCCCATAGGAAAGGGGTCTCTAACTGCCATCTGTGCCCTGCCCAGGTGGGTCACTGCCCCTTTTCAATAAACCTGGCCTGAACCTCTCTGCTCCCACTCCTGTCCCTAGGCGCCCCCACTCCACCTTTCAGGGTGTGGCTGCCTTTTCTATATTTTCATTGCTGTGGAGTGTGCAGTGAGTGAATGTGCCACAACGTACTGACCCACTGCACTGAGGAAGGGCACGTGGATGTGTCTAGTGTTCTCTGGAGGCACTGCAGCCAGCGGAGGTGGGAGGAGAGAGCAGGAGTCTTCCCTCTGCTTTCTCCCAGTGGTCCTGGTTGCAGGTGGCTTTTTTCCTGTAGGGAAAGTCCCAGCTCCTACAGTCACCGCTACAGAATTGCTTACCTGTGCCTCACCCCACTGTAGCCCTTTTAGGCCCAAGAAGTTTCATCACCCTTCAGTTTTGACCACATTCTGCCTTCTCCACCATAAGTCTGTTCATCAGATTCTCCCAGTTACCTCTTGGCTGGTATGTTCTGCTTCCCATCAGAACCCTGACTGACCAGCAGGGACATCAAGCCTCCCGCTGCATGCCAGTTTGTGCCGCTCCACCCCTTCATCGGAACCGTTTTCAGCCTTCGTTTTAGACAAGTGATGTCTGTGTCATATCATCTCATTATGGCCTTAACTTGCGGTCCCTGGTTGCTGATGCGGTGGGAGGCCTCGTCACGCGTGCAGGTTGCTGACGTGGTGGGAGGCCTTGTCACGCGTGCAGGTTGCTGATGTGGTGGGAGGCCTCATCACGCGTGCAGGTTGCTGATGCGGTGGGAGGCCTCGTCACGCATGCAGGTTGCTGACGCGGTGGGAGGCCTCGTCACACGTGCAGGTTGCTGATGCGGTGGGAGGCCTCGTCACACGTGCAGGTTGCTGATGTGGTGGGAGGCCTCGTCACGCGTGCAGGGGCATTTGAAAATCGGTCCTCTTTGAGGACTGCAGCTTTCTCCCCTGATTTTCCCCTGGGCTGTACATTTTCTTACTCCTTTATAAGGGCTCTTTGCATATTCTGGATATGAAGACTAGGTTGGATGTGTTAAGAATACTGTCTTCTACTTCATGGCCTTCCTGCTTATTTTCTTCATTGTGTCTTTTGATGAGAAGAAATACTTATTTTTTTTTTCTTAATTTTAATGCACTTCAATGTATTAGTCTTTCCTTTATAGTTATGTTTTTGGGCTTTGTTTAGAAAATCTCCCCCATCCCAATATCCTTATGTTAACATAACATTCCAGAGACTTCACAGTTTTTGCCAGTCACGTTTGGATCTGGGGTTCACCTGGCATGATTTCGAGACAGTGTGAGTTACCTGTCGAGTTTCCTTTTGTGGGGGATGTCTCACCCCCCAGGACGTAGCTAGCAGTTTCCTCTGTTCTTAACCACACTGCACCTTTGTCAGGGAGCAGGTGTGTCCACACACGTGTCAGTCTGTTCTGGGCTGTCTTTTCTGTTCCACTGTTTCATCTATACCCACGTGAATACCCTGGTGAAGTATTCATTGCTGTGTCTTCAGTAGAGCAAGTCCACCTGCCTCACATTTCTCTAAGAGGCTCTTGTCTCTTTCTCACCCTGTGCCTTTGACTTAGGTGACAAATTTTAGAATCAGTGCCTTAAGTTCCACCAAAATCTTGTTGAAGTTTTGCTTGAATCTGCATGGAACCCCTTGATCAATTCCAAGCCAATTTGTATCTTTATAGTATAAAGTCTTTGAATCCAGGTGTATGTTACCTCTGCCTGCTTACTGAGGCCTCCTTGCAGTATTTTGTAGTTTTCAGTGTAAAGGTCCTGTATATCTTCTGTTAGATTTATTTCCATATTGTAAGCTGTATCTGACACTGATGAAAATGGTATCATTTAAAATTTTATTTTCTATTGATGCCAATGTATAGAAATAAAATTGAATTTCCTATATTGACTTTGCATTTAGCAAACTTCCCAAACTTCCTCATTAATGTTGATGATGTCTTCCTAAATTCTCTTGTAATTTTTATGTGAAAGATAATAACATCTGCATCTGCAAGTAAAGTTTTATTTAGTTTTTCCTCAACCCCTTAACATTTCATTTTATTTTCTACCCTTATGTATGAACGAGGACCCCCCCCAGTTAAAATTGTGACAAATGTGGTAATAAGTAGACTTTTTTTGTTTTTTTCTCCCAACTTCAAAGGATTAAATTTTAATGTTTTGTACTAAGAAACGTGATTAATTGTAGGTTTTGGTAGATGTCCTTTCTCAATTTGTGGGATTTTCAAAGTTCTCTTTTATTTCTAATCTGCTAAAAATTTTTATCATAAATACTTATTTTATCAAGTACTTTTTATTCTTTTGTTTAAAATTATCATATGAGTTTTCTCCTTCAAAATGTAAATTTGATTATTTACATCAGTTGAAATAGCCTTTTATTCTTGGAATAAGCCCAGCTTGTATATAGTGTATATATTTTTTATATATACTATTGGGTTCATTTTTCTGTGATTTTATTTAGAATTTTTCTGCCTGCTCTCATAGGTGAGATCAGACTATACTTTTCCTTTTTTCATAATGTCCTAGTTACATTTCAATATCAAGCTTTTTTCTTCTTTTGTTATCTGGAAATATTTGTGTGTGACTGGCATTGATTTTTCTTTAAATGTTATGTTAGAATTTGCTGATAAATCAATTTGAGCCTGGGATGTTCCTCCCTCCCCCTGAGCTTTTCTTTAAGGAAGTTTGAGCCTATTTATTTATATTAAGTTTTAGGAGTTCACATTTTGTGTTTTTTCCTTTGAGAGTTTTGGTGAACCATATTTTCCAAGGATTTTATCTATTTCAGCTGTTTTCACTTTTATCGACAGGAAATTATTATGTGCTGTCACCTTTCTCAGGCCTGTGGCACCGGTAAAAACGGCACCCTTTTTATTCTTGACTTCCGTTATTTTAAGCTTCTCTTTTCTCTGTTTTGATTTTAATCACCAGGAGTTTATAAGTAACGAATCTTCCCAAATAACCAGATTTGACTCTTAATCTTTTCCACCATGTGCTCATTTTCTGTTTTTATTAATTTTGTTCTTATCTTTGTTATTTTTGTTTTTCTTTCTTGGGTTTTCTAACTTTTTGAGATTGATGTCTTTGTTTCTCATAGGCCATCACCCACAGAAACAGCAATATTATTGCATACATACCCGCCGCACATTTCATCGTCTTGTTATATTTGCAAAATAAGGCCTACTTTAAGTTAGTATCAAGATATAAATGATCCCTACAGCCATCTCTTGGTGCAGGGCCATAAATATGCTCAAATCAGACACGTTGTGTGCCATGTCCTTCGAAATATCCTCGTGAGTCCTCACTGCCCATGTGAATCAACTACAAATATTTGCTTTTCCTTCCTTATCTTGACGTATTTCTCAGAATAACCGTACTAGGCAGCTTCTCTGCCCCCTTCATGATGAACCACATCTTTCACCCAAGTTTTTTAAAAACTTATTTTTCCTCAAAGATTTGCAGCTTTCCCCTTACAATCTGAACATGTCCTCTTGGGAGACTCAACTCTAATTTCATCTTCCCATTTGACACATTTTCATCACACTGGTTAACATAGCCTTCCTGGCATTTTCTTAGTTATTGTGGTAAGACATTTATATTCTACATTTAGTAAGTTTCACATGTACCCTTGTAAGATGCACCGCAGGTGTATATAAAACCAGTGTATGGTGCCCCATGATCGCATTAATGTACACAGCTTTG